>CABFVZ010000753.1:31088-64018 GCA_902151445.1 Timema monikensis
GCCCCGATTCCTCAAACCCTCCAACCACACTCTAAAAAAAAAAGTTTGGTTTTGGTTCATTTTTTTTCTTAAATATTGTGAAGCCAAGTTATTCATGCGGGACCGTAACATGGACAAGAAGAGTGCTCGTGACAATTTACTATGAAACAATCATTGCTCGATTATGTTTGAGTTAGCCCCTTTTCCCATTTATCAGACGTCCAAAGCCTGGTTCACACAAACCAACGTTCTAGTTAAGAAGCCGTTCATTCAGATTTTATTAAAATATTTTATTATTAGCACCGCGTCTTACTACCCATTCGAGTTATACGCACTCACACTAATGTGTAATGATAGGGTGAATGTGAGATGAAATGGAGGACCTACAGTTTAACGTGAAATCCGAACCACGGTGGAGGCCTGACATTCCCCACATTCACAAGTTGTGATTAGTACACGTCTTGTCAGAGGTGAAGGAAGTGTTTGGTTTTTAAAAATACTTTTATATTAATTATAATTATAGCGTTGCTTTCTTCCATCTTGATTCGCTCGAAACAAACAACGTATTTGTACTCTTGGTAGAATGAAGATACAACCAGTGACTGTGGTATGAATGATTAATCTTAGTAGCCAATTAAATTCACACGTCCATCACAGGCTCTGCCACAAACATATGAACTAAAAATGACCCTGAACACGGGACGATCCCTAAATAGCTCGGTACTAGAACATTGGCAGACTAAACCAAAAGTCTCAGGTTCGATTCCCGTGTCCAGGTGTCTTTTTCAGTTCATTTGCACTATAAATACATTTTGGTTGCCGTTGAAGTGAAGGTCGGGATTCAATTCTCGGCTTAAAACCCTCCGTTAACCCCCTCCATACCTCAAAACCCTTCCATCCCTCAAACTCTCCTCAAATGATTCCACCTACAATACATCTTCCTCTCAAACACCTCTCCTTCCTCAATCCCTCACCCTACAATCCCTTCATCCCTCAACCACTTCATCCCTCATCACCTCCTAAAATACCTCCATCGACCTCACCCTCCTATAGTACCTCATTCCCTCAAACCCTTCCTTCCTCAACCCCTTTCCTTCTTCCATCAACCCCTCCCTCCCTCAAACACTTCCTTACTCAACCCCTCCCCTCTAATTCCATGAATCCTTCCCTCCCTCAAACACTTCCTTACTCAACCCCTCCCCTCTAATTCCATGAATCCTTCCTCAATTTATCCCTTTCTCAATCCCTATGTTCATCAACCCACCCCTCTCTCAATCCCCAGGCCTCACATAGTCGTGCGTGCCACCTTGAGATTATATCTTTTATATTTCATTTACTTTGGTCCTGCACAGAAGCTGTTACCGTGATGTGGTAAGGATATTTGTTGAGGACTCGTATCACGTCCTTCTGTTCCTTTCCCAGGGCCGTGACATCCCCCCCTTCTCCCTCCACACCCCCTCCACAACCCAAACCAAACCAATCTCTGAGCAACGCCAGAAGCGAAAAGTGAAAATTTTAAGTCATCCCTATATCTGTTCGTTTTAAAACTTCTCAGGGAAGAAAGTGTCAGGACTAGGTTTGTGACGGTCTGGTACAGTCGGAGGTGGTAAAATAGTGATGGAACACAATATACTGGGAGTAGTAGAGTCTGGTAAAACTAGGCGATGGAAGAAATACTAAACAAGGTTGTTTGTTTTTGTCAAGAAGTGAAATATAATTTAATTAGTACAGTGACTAACAAAAATAATGTTGCTCTAAGAATTATACTCCATGATTGTTGATGGGTATTTATTCAAGGTATGTCTCCACCCTTTAAGGAGTCCCCCCTTTCAGGATGTCCACCCTAATGGAGTACAGATTAAATTAAGATTAACCGTAGCAATGGACTTTTATTAAACTTTTTTTTAATGTATACTTTTAACCGTTCGGGTTGTAAGTAAATGTTCCTCTTAATATAATGTGCTAAGGATGAGGAAGGTTGAATTTAGAGGAAGTGTACATTCATTTTCATGGAATGAGTGGAAAACATTTAGTAAAAGCCACCTTAAATACACTTGACTGGGATTTTAACCTTGATCTCCCAGTCAAGTTGTTATATGATCATAATCCAAGAAAAACTCGTGCTCTAAAATTATGATTTGATAACTAATTATTGATCTTGAAGAAAATTGATAATTTTGATTAATTATTTTTAACAATTTAGTAAAAAAAAAAGATGTATTTTAAGTATTGTACATCATAATTAAAAATTTATGTTGATTTTTCTAGATAAAAGTTCCATTTGAGAGTAGTTTATTTATGATTAATATATAACAACATTAATTCTTGAAAGATGGCTATAGATATTTTTTTCTTTAAGAACTACTTTTTTAATTTGTTTCATATTAATTATCAAAGAGGAAGATTGAGAAGGATACATAATTAAAGACATTCATGTTTTATATCCATCTCCAAACATATTAAAGATGATCAAGGCAAGCAGAATAAGGAGGGGTGGTATGCGGTATGACAGCCGTGTACACACAACCTTTTAATTGAGAAACCTGAAGATTAAAAAAAACCTTGGTAGAACATTAATTCGGTAGGAGGATAGTGTTAAGATAAGGGATTGGCTAAGGAGCTTACATCCTTACAACATTTGAGTTACTCAAGTCCAGAAAGTTAGTTAGTTAGTTGACAGAACGTAGCTATATCTTGGTTTAACTTGACCATTTTGACATTTCGTCTGTCTATCTATTCGGGTGTTTGTTCCATGATAACTGACAAACGTGTCGACCAATTCTAACGAAATCTCGAAGGTACATGTTCCTAACTCTAAAAAACACAATTAAAAATATTTATAATTATTGTATATACAATCCTTGAAATTTTATTTTTTAAAGGCAAACAATCTAGATACCTCTAGAAATTATTTTAATATTGTCTACAACAACATATTTTTACTTTTTTCTCGACCCCTAAAAGAGAGAATTATTATGAATGCCAAAAATATTTTGATTTTTAAAAAAATCTACGTTTCATGATCCCCCGAAACTGATTTTTTTTGTGACGATATCTTTCTGTCAGCCTGTCTGTCTGTCTGTCGTCTCTCTCTCTATCTCGAACTAGAGCCAAAACTGATTTATGGATTGAGATAAAACTCGGTATCTGGGGCTTTAATAAGGTCCTCACGAAAGGTTTTTGGAATTATGTATCTAATTTTAAAATTAAGGGTAATTTACTGAATGGCATAAAGTGATAAAATTAATTTTCTCAAAATCCCCTATAAATATTTTTATTAATTTTTATATCGAGACATTGTTTAACATTACAAAAAAATGAAAACTATTTTTTTTTACCACAAAAATTACTTTAAGGGTATTTTTCCATTATCAGCGAGATTCTATTTTCTCCACAGCTATTTGAAATATGAAATAATTTATCATTATAAAGATGTAGCAATATTTTACTCTTTTACTTGAAATATAATTGTTTGAATCAATAGTTTCCAAGTTGTAAGATAATATTGATTTTTTTTTAAATTCTGAAAATGGAATTTATTTTTCACTTTGTTGGAAAGAGATTCTCGTCTTTTTTCAATGTTTCTTTAACAGTGTACAATATTTCACTCAGGCTCTTTGATGGAGTGTTTTTGCAACAGTGTATATTATTTTGTTTAACAAATTTTTCCGAATTTTTAGTAAATGTATTTTTAAATTAAAGAAAGGAAAAATCTGTATGGGGCACCGTACCATTTTTTTTTTGTTTGCTTGTTGGTATCTCTTGTGGCACAAAAAAATGTCAGAAAGAGACGCATATAGCTCAAGAATAAGAGAAAAGTGTTTCTGGAAGAGGTGAATAAAAGACAGAAGGAAGGAGAAAGATTCTCTTAAAAGATATTAAATATTGACTTTTGACAACTCCCTCTATTCAAAGAACAGTTCATCTGCTTGGATCTATTCAAAGATATCAACGAAAGATGGTCCAATATGTGAAAGTTTGTCCACCATTTCTTTGTGCAACATCTCTGTTGATTTTAAAACTATAATGGCTTTTTAAGGACTTGCTTACCTGTGACGTAACGGCAGGTAGAGATAGGATTTCTCCTGTTATTGAATTTACGTTCTATTTTTAAATAAATAACGTTGAAACACACACAATAAATTCTTAAATAATTCTAAAAATTGTCTTAGTGTCACAAAATTATCATTTTTATTCTGATGTAGTTTTTTCTGTATTTTCTTTATAAATCCTCTAAAATTTAGGTTATTTTGCTTAGTTTTGAAAATTGAGGTTTCTTGCCAGGATGTAAATAAAAAATGTCCATGGAAGCATTTATTTATCTAGAATAGGAAACAATAAAAAAATGTTATTTTAAAAAGCAAGTCAATAAGATCAAGGAACAAATGGTATAGTGAGTGTGTAAACTCGTCAGATGAAGAGGGGAAGTGTTTTCAGTAGATAAACAAAAGACCTCACGGGGTGGACTGTTGATTTTCTTTTCTCTATTTCTATTTTGTAAATTGGTGTCTAAGTATAATAGAGCTTAAAGTGCTTAGGTGAATAAATATTAAATGCAACCCGCTTCGCAAAATAACTTCGATATCTCCAAGTAAGCAACGTCGTTAAAATAAATTTTTATAACTAGATAAAGAGGTTGACTAAATAACAAAATATTTGGGGCGCGTCCTAAAATATCCCGCAATTTACGTCTGAAAGCACTTTAGAGGAAAACAGCTTTTTCTGACCAGAGTGTTCGAAGAGATAAAATATTTTTAAAAGTGCGAGTGTCTTAAACAAACTTGGAGAGTCTGATGTTCATTGTTTAGATTTCATTTTTAAGGGTGCTCCTAAGCATATCATCCTTTTAATTTTTTTAATTTTGTCAAATATTAATCTAAGATGGATATTAAAAAACCAGCAACGCACGCTGACATAATATAATAGTATTTTTAAGTGACGCTAAAAGGAAATTGACAATTTTTTTTCAAATAAAAGAATTTTAATAAGAGAAATATTTTATTAATAAACAAGATTACAGACACTTAAATTATATAATGTAATTGCATATTATACCAAGCTAGCTATGGCTAACACTATACCAAAGAACTACAGTATGAAGTCAATTTACAATAGCTTATTCAAATAAAAAATAATCTAAGAGTAGTTTAAAACTATACCTTGTTACGTTTACAATAAAATACAATCGCCTTTTGTTTATTCCTCCTTGACATCTTACGTCGATGCACAAACCAAAGAACTGTTACAGCCTGAGGGAGAACTTTATCTTTAAGGTCATCAATAACTTATTCCCATTTTAAGGTTCTAATATATCTTGTTTAAGTAGGATTGTGGAGTTGAACTTGAGGATTTGGATTGCAAAGTTTTTGACAAGGACTCCAAGACCCCATCACACCGCTTCCATATCAGATTGCTTTTTATTAAGGGTTCATTCATCTTGAAATGGCCCCAACGATAAATACGGCGTTCTCTAAACTCTCAAATTGATGGCCACTTCGACAAACTTAAAGTTAGATATTTTAGTAGCATCGTGAAATATCCTCAAAGACTTGTTCAAATCTCTACATTCAATCTTAAGTGCCCGTCTCGTCTCACTTATAACGTTTAACTTAGTAGATTTAATTTGTTTACGGTATCATTGACTTTTTAAAGACAGTTCAAAAATTTCTACATAAAGTGTGTTCGTACACCTTGAAAATATGTTTTTTCAAGTGAAGTGGGTTTACGTAACGAACTTATTTGTGAAACTGGTGATATTAAACGGTTTTTTTAATTATATTTTTAACTGTCAGAATTTGAAAATAGTCACAGCTCTTGCCCAGCGTTTTCTTTATTCTTCGATAACAAACAATGGAATTGAAATAAGTTTTTTTTTAAAATATGGATACATTAAACTACCCTCGAATAATGTTTCTCTGAAAAAAATTCTCTAGTTAATAACGAAATTTTTTAAATTATTTGAAATAACAGATTTTTAAAAATCAATCATCTGCAATTCAATCAATTTTAATATAATAAATACATATAAACATAGAAACAGGCCTAATTTATTTATTATATATTATCTGCAGATTAATCATTTTTTTTATAATAAAGAAAATGCTGTACATTATTTTCTTATGTATAAACACATATTATATATATAAACACACACACATATATATGAATGTGTATATGGATGAGTGTTCCCAGAAAAAGATAGTGCACTTACAGGTGAGCTGGAAAGCTGACATTTGACGGCTAGGTAGAGAGATTGCTCCATAGAGCCAGAAAAATTTAAAAATGGGGCTTTTAAAATATGATTCTTATAAATTGGAAAGAGAGGTAGAAAAGAAGAGATAAAAAATTAAAATTTGGAAAACAGGTAGAAATACAACCCCAGATGACCAAATAAAAAATAAAATATATTTAGGTCGGGTATAAAAGTAGAATTTGTCCAGAATATAGAGGGATTACTTCAAAAACCAAGTAAAGGCTAAATTGTATACTACCAATATATAATTTTATTTTTAATGTTGTTAAAAGTTTAAATTTCACAAGTATGTATAAAAAATATATAAGACAAAATAACCAAACAGGTCCTAAAATTTCAAAATGTAACTGTAAAATGAACAAGGCGATGGGTGAAGTATCTTGAAATTATTCCAAAAGAATTAGAAAATTTTATTCTTATTGGAAGAAAAGCTAGCCAAGTGGTAAAAGAGCCAACCTACATAACCATTAAAGTTAAAAAGTTTGGAATTTTAAAGTCAAATGTTGGAAAATTGTGGGAAGGGGGAAGGGAGGCTTATAAATTCATTGAGCACAGAACCAACAGTCTCATCTCTCATGTGGTGAATATCGTGGCAAGTATAATAACAGGGCGAATGGAAGAAGATGAATTTGGATTAAAAAAAAGAATCAGAGGTTTCGTCGGGATTCTGAGAATAATTTCAGTGTATGTGGTGAAAGTTAGCGAAGAAATATACATTGGTTTAATCGACAATAAAAAAAAAGACGTTCGATAGAGTAAAGTGAAAGAAACGGCTGGAAATACTAAAGAAGATCGGTATCAAATAGAGGGAAAGAAGGCCGATTGCAAGCCTATACCTGAGACAACGAGTGAAGAGGACTGATGCTGTTTGTCACTCAGTCTGTTCGACATGCATGAGAGTGGATGGTAAGTTAAGCCCTAGATTGACGTGGCAGTTTCAGGATAAGATGAAGCGTCATCAAATCAAGAAAATACGCAAATTATCTAGCATTGCTGGCCAGAAATAAAAAAGTGTTGGAATGATTGACCATCTGGTGGAGACAGTAAGAACATTTGGAATGAAGATCAACATTTAAAAGTCAAAAGTGATGATTTAAAAAAAATATAATGAAAATCCACTGAAAATCGAAATTGTAAGCCAGAAGCTGAAAAGCATAGAGCAGTTCAAGGACCTGTGAAGTTTGCTAACAAAGTATGTCTACTGCACCAAGGGAACTATGTCTGGGATAGCCATGGCCAAGGAAGCTTTCAACACGAAGAGGTTACTGCTGACCAGTAAGTTGAGTTTGGAACTGAGGAGGAAACTGGTGAAATGCTACATTTGGAGCAGAAACTTGGACTCTCAGGAAGAGGGAAAAGAAATACTTAGAGATCTTTTAAATGTGATGTTGGAGAATACTTGAGAAGATCAGGTTGACTGACATGGTGACAAATGAAGTACTTAGAAGAGTGGGTGAGAAGAGAACCATTTTGGGTTTGATTCTTCAGTACAAAGCAAACTGGATCAGACACATCCTTAGGAGGAAATGACGTCATGGAAGGAATGGTTGAGGGAAATAATAGCTTAGAAAGAAGAATTCAAATATTTGATGACTCGAAGGAAAGAAGACAATTCTTAGAGCTGAAGGAGGAGGCAGAGGACAGGGTGCATTGACGGTCTAAGTTAACTGACAAAAGGAATTGACTCGTCATAAGACAAAACCCATGGTAATAATAATAATAATAATAATAATAATAATAATAATAATAATAATAATAATAATAATAATAACAATAATAAAATCAATCATAAGTGGAAAAAAAATTAACTTCTAATTGACGTAGAATATCTAAAAATTAATGAATATAAGTTGATTCATTACTATTGTAAATACAACGCTAAAAATTGACGAAAAATTATCACCCATCTAAGAGCAACACAACAATTAAAATAAACAAATTCTGACGACATAGTTTTGAGACCGTTATTCTCTTTGAAAAGTCATGATGTTCAATATTTAATATATTCTGTAGCATTGTATATTACTGTATTTCATTTATTCATTCATGCTCTCTTGTAAAATGGGATGCTGTATAATCCAAAATGTTTAGTACTCAAACTTAGTTTCACTTTATTATGATAGAGCTAAAGTAAATATTGCGTTGTTGTCGATGGATTGCTTTCTGTGTGCACTCAGTTTGTGGACTAGATAATGTTTTGTTTAAAGTATTTGACATTTTTTTAACAAGTTTTATCACCATAATTTGTTTGGGATTGTCATAGCTAGCTCAGGATTGTATGCATAGGAACTATAAAACCAAATTGGTAGTTGGATGTAGAACGTTTACTCTACGAAGAAAGGTTCAATTTGAGAGGTTATCATATTAAACACCTCCATAAATCATTATAGAATCGTTTTGAATATTCAAAAATCGGTCACTAGAAAAACTACCTTTAAATTTAGGACTAGTATCAAATTGACGATTTGGCCTTCAAGAACACTTAAACTAATGTCAAATTGGGATAAAGTTGAATAAAATTCACAGTACCTTATGGGCTGTATCCCCGGGTACAGACGGGACATACAGAGGGAAGTACAGACCCAGACAAAAGTGTAAGCCTCATTTTTTTTTTATCCATGGGGCAAATGTACGTCAAGATTCATCTTAACCTTTAAGTAGAACTGTTTTGCGATTACAATACTTTCTTAGTACGAGAATAAAAATATAACAAAACTTAAAAAAAAAGTATTTAAAAATGAAAAAAAAATTCTTCTTAGCGTTGCTGTATATGAGTGAAGAATCCATAAAGCCACAACCTTGATATGTTTTCTGATTTGAGGGTAGTATCTTAGTTGATATCCCCACTAATTGGCAGTGATATTGACTCTCTTAAGAGTCCTGATTCGATCCGAGGTTGGGGTCAATTAGTGATTGTTATTTTCATATAGGCCTGTGTGTCTTATCTGACAAAACCATTGAGGTTTTACAGATGGTAGGATGTTTGGAAAGTATTACATATACTTCCCTTAAATTGGCAGTGTCATATTAGACAATTTAAAAATGCCAATGTCAATGCCAATGTCAAACTGTAGATTACGCCACCCTTTTCACTTTATCGACACAATCAGACGTGGTCTAATACTTCCCATGATACCCTTTTATTATCTGTGAGATGTTTCCACTGTACAAGAAACTGCTACATACTCCTACCGGCATTTTGTCTTATGAAATAAAGAGACGCTCCATTTCTATATCTTCATTAAAACTATTATTATTTAATTATTTTAATGATTTGTGATGAATAAAGTATAATTATAGAGGAAACGTACCCGCATTAGAGTTGAGGGACAGCAAGCTATTATTTATGAAATACTAATTTACATACCTGACCAAGATTCGAGTCCCAAACTTTTACGTCATAGGTAAAACTAAGTTAGACGAGCTTGATGTTTAGTCCGCGTGTCCACCGATACGACTGTTTTTTTCTGGTTATTATCGTTAATAAACCACACGTCCACACGTACATCATGGACTCTGCCTTAAAATATTAGTGAAGAATGACCCTTTGCACAGGACGATTCCTGGATATCTCAGTGGTCAGAGCATTGGAAAGGTCCCGGGTTCGATCCCCGTGTCCAGGTGTGATTTCAATTTTCAGAACATAATAAACCAACTTAAATGGGTTAAATAATATATTTGTCAAATTGTTACGATTTCCATGCTAAGACACTTTGGCTTTATGTCAAATATTAGCCAAAATCTTAACTTAAAGATGTAGTCCACCCTCAATATACGAGTCATTATTCATTTATTAAGGAACAGGTTTCTGTAACCGCAGTACATTACAAGTTGGGCTTTTCATAGAATTGGGTTGGTTTTTAATCTTTGAGTTTGGGATAGCCAAGTGGAAAATATTTCATCACTCTTGTTAATACCCCATTACCTCTTCCCTTTCCAACTAATTGATATAATCTCAAGTATAGATAAAATATAATAAATATTATTAGTACATTGAAATATTTATAGCTTAATACAATTTAACATTTAAAAATGTAAAAGGCCTTTACAACTAAACGTTGCCTTTGACAGGGAGGCTCCACACAATGCACCCTAGTATAAGTGAACCAATTAAGGTTTTAAAAGGATGTTACAACAGGGTGGAGGTAAAACATAATCTCGTGTCACAAGGGCATGGTCAGTCTGATACTCACGGACAAAGATGTTGGCCATCAGCGTGGCCGGCAGACAGAAGACGATCACCAGGATATCCGCAACGGCCAGGTTGACGATGAAGAAGTTGGTGACGGTGCGCATGCGCGGGGACCTATACACGACGGCGATGACGAAACAGTTCCCCACCAAGCCGACGGCGAACACCAGGAGGTAAGCCACGCAATAGATGGCCGTCATGGCGAAAGTGTGGCGATAAACCATCTCGTCGTAGCTGAACGAACCGTTGGTCCCGTTACCGTACGTGAGGTTGTACCCCCCGTAGTCCTCCCATAAGAAACCACCGGCGTCCTCGTTAACTAAACCACCCCCACTGCCGTTGTTCATCGTAACGAGATCTAGGTAACTGTTGCCTAAGACGTCTATCCTTGACAGACCGCTATCCGATAAGATTCTTCTAGTGAGGTTCTGTCGGTAGTGCTGCGTTCTGGTGGCGTCCCCCGAAGGAGAGTCGGTGCTGCTTGAAGTCAACGGCAGGAAGCCGTCGTTTTCCATCCGGCGTCTGGCGTCGAAGTCAAACTCTTCCGAGTCGGGGAGGCGTAAGGAGGCCATTTCTAGGAGAGGGGACGAGGCCTGAAGGTTTGGGTATTCATCCAGTTCGGCCATTTGGACAAGAAATCCCATAGGAAGAGATTTATTCACGGGATTCCCTAGAAATTAAGGTGTTTTTTTCACATGGACCTATGAAGAGTCGCGATATAGCTGAGAAAGTTGAATGTTACCAACGATTGGTTAAATACTCTCGTACGATGGGGCATACCGTTTATAGTTATATGTATTGTACTAATTACTAATCTCATTATAATATATTCTGACAAATTTTTCAACAAGTCACGCAAAATGAAACTGAATAAATATGAAGCGTTATGAAATAAAACATTTCAATACATCCTTCTGTAATGAAAGTTTTGGTGAACGTAATTGTAAATTTAACCTTTAAATGTTTTTTTGTATACAGATTAATTTAAAATAAAACGTATATTGTCTAGAAATACCATGGGTTAACTATATCACAGGGGTTACATTGGCTGGGGGTAATTTTAAATGAATAGCTATTATCTTAAACACAATTATGTGAATTACTTAACACATGTTTAAAGTAATATTAGAAGTTCACAAACAAATGCTACTGATATCTTCTAAGCTTACTTTTTTTAACACTTATATCTTATATTAATTTAATATTTTTTATAAAATCCAATTACTCGAACCGGTTTGAAAAATTTCTGCAAGTATGCTTACAAGTTTTACATTTTTAGTGTCTTGTATTTTAAAATGTATGTTCATGATAGTAATATATTTACAAATTTTTACCTAATCGAATGAATTATAATATAACCAATCGCACGACAAAATGTTCTAATAAGTTTTCATAAGTTGACTAAAATATATATTTGCTGATACAAACTCATTCAGAAGAGTTCAATAAAAAAAAAAGTTCTCGATCGAATTTTCTCACAAAATATTTAACACGACCTTACAGCATACCTAAAATATATATGTATGTGACTAATTATTTTAATCATATTATTAAGTATATTGTTTTAGTTTTCAAAAAAATGTATCAACAAAAAATGTAATTTCAGGATTATCTAATTTTAGACTTTCCAACACTAAATAATTGATTTATTATCTAACCTATACAGTTAAAGAAAATAATATTTTCCATGATGTAGAAGATGTAACCTAAACACAATTTAATAAGATAACTGTAAGGGATCAAATAATATAACTTAAAAATTAACTTGATTCTTACAATTAAAAGTCAAGTGTTAAAACATTGATCAAACTTACACTGATCATAAAAACATTGTAGCGACAAGAATATTAATACACGGTGTTAACTAATTATTGATTGAATTATGTAATGAAACATATTTAAAGTACAGATTTATGAGCAAAAAAAAAAATTGTTCTTCTTTAGTGTTTTAACCAAAAATTTCACTTTAATATGAACACCAAATATTAAAACAATTAAATAGATATAATGTACTGTATTTTAGAATCTCCTGATGCTCGGAAGGACCTAAAGCTTGATCCATCGATGAGAAGAGAACTATATATATATAAATAAAAAGAAGCTATCTAAAAATGCGGAACGCTTTTATCGGAACGGTAAAGAACATCGGAACCTAAGCGCGAAAACGAAACTTTCGTGTCGGACGTCCCAAAACGATCTGGGCCAAGCTGACTTTGGTGGGGGAGTTGGAACAGACAGTTACGTACGGAGAGGGGGGGAGGGGATGAGAGGGAGGGAGGGAGGCTCGGTTGTACGTCTAGCATAGAGCGCATGCGTATTGACTACAAGGCTAAAAAAAATATACTATTTTTTTTATACCTTGCGTGCATCACAACCCAGACATCGCAGGATTGCATGGTTAAGACAGATATTGAAGATATTGCGTGTGTGTGTGTATATGTGTGTGCGCGCACGCGCGTGGGCGTGTTTTATTGGGTTTTTTTAGTTTGTGCGAAAAGAGTTTAGAGTGTAGAAGGTAGGAAGGCTATGAACAAAAGGGAGAGGGGAGGTAAGAAAGGGATGGATAGAAGTTAAAGGGAAGGTGATAGAAATAAACTTGAGAGAACGTTAGAATGAGCAGGCTACCACCGTGGTTCGGATTCCACGTTAAGCTGTTGGTCCTTCATTTCATCTCACAATCACCCTACCATTACACATTAGCCTAAGTGCGTATAACCCGAACGGGTAGTAAGACGCGGTGCTAATAATAATAATAATTAGAATGAGGAAGTCCCGATGTAATATATATATAAATATCGGCTTATCGGAGAGAAAAAGTTTAGATGGATTATTGGAATAGGCGGACAAGATGATCTTTTTTTTTTTTTCTAAACAAATTCGTTCGACACACCACAAAGTAAAAGGATTATTTTTTTGAGTAAAGATTACATTTCAGTTTTGAGGTCAAAATGAATTTGTAATTTGTTTTAATTGAAATAACATACATTTTATATATGTTAAATTAATTATGTTTTATTAACACGTCTTACTAACTATTCAAGTTATGCACATATGATAATTACTATGATTAAGGATGAGGAAGAAATACTTTTAGAGGTAAGAGTGGTAAACGATTTTATTAAAAAAAAACTCCCTCAATAGATCAGCAGGCTAGTCTAACACAAGAATGACGCCTTAAACCGTCTGACTACTGAGGTTGGTAAATATAATTAATTGTATTAATAGAAATAACATATAGTTTATGTATTTTAAATTAATGATTTATTTGATTATATTTTAATATTGCATTATTTATTTATTTATATGTTTTAAAATATTTTAATGCAATTTTGAGAAATAAAAATAACAAAGGCCAATACAATACTATAAGACTATTAAAGCTAATTTAGCACAAAATTTTTATTTATAAATAATAAAAGTATATTAATAATAAATTAGCCTTTAATGTTTACATTCTTTCAATGAAAATCATTTGTAGTGATGGCTGGACAGTCTAAGGTTCTAGCAACGATAGAAAGCGTTTCTGAAAAGCTAAAGTAAATAAACTACTATATCAAAAATGTCTGTGAACACTTTATTAGTTAAGAAAATGTTTTATAGATATATTTTTAACACATTATCAGTGGTACGATCGACACCCCTTTGCCCCCCACCCCCTCGTTCACCGCTAGTGGTGACCTTGAAATTAATAATAATAAAATAAAGTCATAAATTAGTATGATAAAAATCTTATAAATTATTTTTAATGGTAATTTATATAAAATATAATATTTTTTGTATATTTTCTCTACCAATTCGGCTGTTTTTTTACCAACATAAATTATGTGTGTATAATATTAATATTAATTTACCGTAATATTCTTTGAGTAAGACCATAACATATTGTAACTTCAACAAGTTATTCTCTAAAGCTCTTCGTTAATAAAAAAATATAAAAATTGAATTGCCAGTTAAGATTTTTTGGTAAATTTTACTAAGCTCAAGGCGGAAAACGTTATTCATTTATACCGCAACAGGCATTTTCACCACGGCATAATCTTATTAAGTTAATGGTCGTAGAACGCAAACAGCGCCTGCTCTTAATGTCCCCGACATAGGATGGCTACTGATATGACAGCCATGCAATGTTCGTAAATGGGACTTCCGCGTCCCTAATGACACATTTAAAAAAAAGGAGAAGGCATTTTACTTCCTTATTTATTCACTTTTCATGCTTCGTTTCTGAATATCCATCCGGGATGTCTAAATATTTGCACTACAGGATTTGGGGTGGAAAAGGTAGAATTTAGAGAATTAGTACAAACATTTTTATGAAGAAGAATAGGAAGTAAACATAAAAAAAACTTCCCTGATTATATCTATCCGTGATTCCGAATATGCAACAAATTATACCAGCAACATTTTGTATCACATTTCTTACCACTCTGGGGGATGGCTACCTGTGAAGGGTCTACTAATAACTGAAAAATATTTACGATGCAACAAATGATACCACTTGATGAGAAGGTGTGCCAGGCTTCAGTTTTAAATTAATTTAGGATAATTTAATTTAATTAGTATATAAGCTGCCTCTGATATGAAAGATCACGTCTCAAATGAGAACGGTAATGGTAGTGGAGCGTTTCAAGTATTTGAAATCTAACTTAACCTAACCTGGCATTACCTAACTCAAACTTATCTAACCTGATTCACTATTTAACCTTCACTAACTGATATTTTGACGTTTAATATCCAGTAATGAATCTTGCTTGTACATGTAGCTAGGTTTTTTAGGATAAATAGATAGAAGTGGTACCATTTGTCACATTGTAAATATTTTGAAGTCATTAGTAGACCCTTTTCAGGTAGGTGGTGAGAAATGTTGCCATTATCATTTGTCGGGACACCCACCGTGTTTCCAATCCTTATATTCTGTTCACTAAAAACACAAACTGGACGAGTCTAACGCCCTCGCCTTTATAGCTATCTTTAGTGAGTTAGACCCTTTAGAAAAAATTAATATCATTTTCGCTTATTTAAACTCTCAAGATGGGGGCATTTTTTCGTATGGTTATGTGATATCTAAATGTTGACACGTGTCAAAGAGATTGACAGGTGGATTTGACCTCAACCCAAGAGGTCGGGAGGTTGTAATCCCGGCTAGATTGATTTAAAATATACCTTTTTTGGTCACCCACGCCTAACTACCCATTATGTTTATACATATATGTACTAATTAAACTAAAGATAAGGATGAGCGAGGTTGAATAAAAAGAAGTATATCTGAATTTGCGTGGACGGAGAGTGTAAAAATATTTAGAATAAAACCACCATCATAAAATCTGACCAAAATTCAAACCAGTCCTCCTCTATCATTGGTTGTCCAGTCTACTCGGTGAGTGATGCCTTAGACAGTGCGGCCAGCGAAGTAGGTCCATTTAAATATTGGTTATTTATCTCGTGATCTTTTCCCCATCTTACCTTCAAGATAATGCTGGTGCACATAATTTGTTTACCCTCCTCATATTTAATCTATAAGTAACCAGTTTTCTAAAACTATCTCTGTAAAAAACAGTTTCATGTTCTGTCAAAGTGATAGCAAGTATGATTGTGATTGTGATTGTGATGGAAAAGGGTGCTAGTTAAGGTTGGAATATGGAAAAGGACGCTAGTTAAGGTGGGAGTATGGAAAAGGACGCTAGTTAAGGTGTGATTTTGATGGAAAAGGACGCTAGTTAAGGTGTGATTTTGATGGAAAAGGACGCTAGTTAAGGTGGGAGTATGGAAAAGGACGCTAGTTAAGGTGGGAGTATGGAAAAGGACGATAGTTAAGGTGGGAGTATGGAAAAGGACGCTGGTTAAGGTGATAGTATGGAAAAGGACGCTAGTTAAGGTGGTAGTATGGAAAAGGACGCTAGTTAAGGTGGTAGTATGGAAAAGGACGCTAGTTAAGGTGGGAGTATGGAAAAGGACGCTAGTTAAGGTGGGAGTATGGAAAAGGACGCTAGTTAAGGTGTGAGTATGGAAAAGGACGCTAGTTAAGGTGTTAGTATGGAAAAGGACGCTAGTTAAGGTGGGAGTATGGAAAAGGACGCTAGTTAAGGTGAGAGTATGGAAAAGGACGCTAGTTAAGGTGGGAGTATGGAAAATGACGCTAGTTAAGGTGGTAGTATGGAAAAGGACGCTAGTTAAGGTGGGAGTATGGAAAAGGACGCTAGTTAAGTTGGGAGTATGGAAAAGGACGCTAGTTAAGGTGGGAGTATGGTGAAAGCGAGAAAATGCCATTGTTTTTGCAGTTTTTATAGAAAAATTCTTTTGGCCAAATTAAATAAAGTATTGCTCCAGTAGAAACATAAAACTGAATTTCTGAACAGGTTTATATTAACAGCAGTTGCATATCTGCCATCCACTTAGCTGACAAACTTTTTAGATGAAGAGATAAGTTGTCATTTCATTCTAGCACATGCTTGACAGATATTCAACAACTGTTGATATCACCGCGTTTACAAAATTAAACTCTTATGTTTCTACTGGAGAAATATTTGATTTATTTTGGGCGAAATAACAGTTTTGCTATAATAACTAAAAAACACTGCACTTTTCTCGCGTACCCTACATCCCCACCAAAGGTACGTGTTTTTTCAGTTTTAATAACAACCAATTTATTAAGCAATATAAATCAAATGTTTCTCCAATATTTATGTTCATTTTGATCTTCTACACAGATAAATCTCAACAGTTCATGAATTTGATTAGAACTTTTCTTCTTCGTTTAAAACGTTTCACAACAAACGCAAGTTTACACGGAACAGATATTCTATAACTGTTGAGATTAATTTTTATATATATATATATATACTAATATTATAAAGAGGAAAAGATTTGATTTTTAGTTTTTTTGTTGTAATGGATAAACTCAAAAACTACTGGACCGATTTTAAAAATTATTTCACCAATATAAAGCTACATTATCAGCGAGTAGCATAGGCTATATTTTATTTTGAAAATTTAATTTATTCCTCATAAAAATGTCGATAGTATATTATATAGTCGTTGGAAAAAAAAGTTGTTGAAGGGAAAGTGGGGTTGGTGAAGGGGGCGGGAGGGTAGGGGTAAGGAAAGAGGAATGAGATGAAAATAGGAGGGAGGATAAACAGAGGGAGGGGGCTAGACAGTGATGGTAGGACTGTATTTTCAAAAAAAAAAAGTAAAAATAAAGTTTTGTTTTTATATTGACATGGAGGATTTGAAGCTTTGTTTTACAGGATTCTTTACAATATTTTTTTACGGGGAAGGGGCTAGTTAGAGTATAAAGTTACACTAAACATATCTACTAAAGCAGGATTTTATTTAGTTTGGTCAGTAAATATTTTTTACAATAAAATTGCAGGAATATATTCTTGATTCGCGTTACTTTCCATCCCTCCTTAATCTTCATCCTCCTAATCCTTTGTCCTAAAACTATTTGGAGCTAAGGAGAGGCCAATAATGACCCAAATTCCCCAAACGAAAAAAAAAGAAGTTAAAAATGAAACCAGGTAAGGTAGATATAGTGTGTTTTTTTCCCCCAGACTTAAATCAATTCAGTAATATTTTGAAAGACTGAATACAATTTTTAGAGAAGTAATAAGGAATAAATAGGAAGTAAAATTTTGTTGATTCTTATGTGAAGGATATGTTAAAAATAACAAATTGTTTACTTATTCTTTGCGAAAAGAGAATTACTTAGAATTCTTCCTTAGCGAATTCAAACATAAATAAATGAAAGTTTATGAATCACGGAAGTGTCGCATGATGACAGACGGAAAGCGGGCGGGAATAAAAGAATCGGTGAAGACAAGACAAGGAGAGACCACGGAATGGGATGATTTATGGGTGATAACTATCCGTCCATAGACGTACCATTACTTACACTGTGACTAACAAGCTCTTAGCTCCTTGAAATGGGTACATAGAGGTAAGACCAGCCCCTTGAAATGGGCACAGACCTATTGATAGACCTGAAACCCGGGATCCACGTTATGGCACCCATCCGGACTATAGCACGTTTACAGAAACCGAGAGTGAGGAAGGTAATAATATAATTTTAAAGAAAATATACTCAGATGTGTTAATTTAGAGTGAGAAATATTTGAGGGTAAAACAAATAATACCTCTATACAACACGGGGTGAGATTCGATCCCCGTGAATAGTGAACAAGATGGGACGATCCCGATGTATTTATCGGCGTGACCACCAGTGAATGTAAGTGAGAAATTTTTTTTTATCCTTACCCTTGAAAATCCCATGAGTAGACTGTATAGAATTTCTTTCACAAAATGTAAAACATTTTTGGCAAGAACTCAGAAAACTCCAGTTTTCTTTCATCTAAATGAATATGTATGCAACGAATAAAATAGCAATGCGTACTTCTAAAAAAATATTTCAGATTTTTGCTGAAAAAAACAGAATATCCTTTTAAGAAAGGTGAAAGATATCTTTCCACAAAATATTCCCAACTCATTTGGCTAAAACGTTAATGAGAATTTGGCCCCGAGCTACGTATTTTGAGAAGAGGATTCGCGCATTCAGATATATTTCTAATCTACTTCTTTCATGACTCAACGAATACACTCTTGTTTTTTTTAAATCCAAGTATCAAATTTTAAAAAAATGGGTACATTGGTACTCTAAGTCTCTTTCTTAATATCTTGAATGCGTGCATTGAGTTAGGATGTTAATTAATTAATGAATTAATTAAAACTTTATTCTGAATTCTTTTCCTTTTTTAATTTTATAAAAAAATATAAATAAAATAAATCTGCATTTATTTTATTTTACAAATTTTCAGTGAATTTATGAAGTGTTAAAGCAGGATTTTTTTTTTTACATCTGTGTGAGAATGTCGTATGAAAAGAGAAGAAAATAGTCCTCCCACCCCCTACGACCGCTCGTCTTTATGGTCTGATAACTATAAAAGGACTAGCCCACCCTTTTTCGATGGTTGAATGGTCTAATGCGTTACTTTCGCAATATACTGGGCTGCCAAGGTTGGGAAGAACGGGGTTAGAATCCCAGCTGGATGTACTGAGAAAGGTTTTATCCTAAATAGTTTCCATTCTCCCTCCACACAAATGTAGGTACACCTCCTCAACATTTGATCTTCCTCCCATCAGTTCACCACCTTAACAGCTTGTGTCAAATTCGGTATTTATAAGAAGTTTTTAAGAAATTGTGTTTTCTTTTTGGCTCCGCGTCTTACTCTTACATACTAATTACGCTAATGGATTTAGGGATTAATCAGGATATATTTAGAGGAAGTGTACCCTCATTTTAGTGGAAGGAGAGTGCGAAATAGTTTTTGTAAAACCTAGCCTCAGTACACCCGACCAAGGTTTTAACTTGGATCTCCCCGTCATTGACAGTCTAGTCCAACATGAGAGTAGCGCGTTAGACCACGCGGCCACCGTAGTTGTTAGTATATCGATACTTTTTTCATATCCCTAGCCCCGATCGACCTTTCCATTTATCAAAGGTCCTGCGATCACCATTCTTATCTCCACTAAATTTAATTCAGATTTTTCTATACATCTTGTATTTATTCCTTAATTTCAATATTCCCTTCAATACTTACGTTCCTGCATTTATAGAAAATACATAGAATAATTAAAATGTACACTCCACTTTTCCTTAAAGGTAGCGGTCTTACCTTGATGGATTTACACTATGGCCCTATCTTAAGAGCTGTACCATAGTCGAATAATGCAAGGTAAGCTTACCTTTTCGTGACGATGTAGTTTTCTTATTCGATCGATTGAAAATTATTGACACCCTTGCTTTGCATTGTACTATCCCATTACAGTAGGTTAGATTTAGACTTAAGAAAACCTCACCTAATATTTTTTAATATCTCTCATTTTTCTATTATTTCCATCATAAAACATTTAGTACAACTGCAATTGCAAATATATATATATATATGGTTGGTCGGTGCGGTAAGAGTGTAAGAAAATAACTCATCTTAAGTTCAAGGCTTGCTTTTACGGATGGAGGAGCAAACTGGGTGGCAATCTTTTATATCTTATAAAAATTGAAAATTTAGCTTATTATTATTATTTTTCACTAAAGTCTTGAGATAGAGTATTATACCTAGATTCTGTTTCCACTAAAAAAAAGGCTTAACAAAATGCAAGAATAAATCTCAGAATGTTAAAAGGAAAGTTTTGAAAACTGATAGTTTTAGTATTCATATGGTTTCTTTCACTCGATATAATAAATCTTGCTTTACATATATTTCATCTGAAACCTGATTCACACATTCACCGATAAAACAGAACATAGTGGATAAGTGGGATAATAACTAAGCATTTATGAGCTCGTAAATCGCTACACACACCCTTTTTTTAAATGGATCAGGTATACCTGTTAATTATCTCTTTTTTTATTGTTTGTGTAACATGTCTTGTTTGGGCTGTATACACATATATTAATCACGCCAATAGAATTGGGAAAATAAGCTATAATTACAGAAAATGTTTCCGCATTTGCGTGGAGGAAGAGCGTGAAGCCATTTAGGAAAATAAAATAGGTACAACCAAATAGATTCGAACGTGAATGTCTCCATCATCGGCAGTTGAGTCTATTGCAAGAATAACACCTTATACCGCATGACCACTGAATAAGTATTCTAAATATTTTTAACCTTAAATCAACAAAGATATAAATTAAATCTTGGGGAGATAAATATTATTTTTAAAATTTTAAGACTGATAATGTTTGAAAAATCTACCTCGGTGGCCGAATGGTTAAAGTTATCACCCTCAAAATATACTATTCAGGAATATCGTGGTTCGATCTCTGTTGGGTGCACTGAGGGTGGTTTTTCTTAAATGATTTCCACCCTCCTTCCATTAAAATGCTGGTGCACTTTTTTAAATGAAACCTTCCTTACCACATTATCGTAATTAATATTCGTGCAAAGTTAAAGGGTAGAGAGATGTAGAGCTTTGAAAATACTGTACTATAATTATATTATATATTATTATAATATAATGAATCATACTAATGCATTGATAACGCTGATGGCATTTGAATTAGTAATGTAGAATCTGACAGGAAATGTACCCGAGTTTTCATGGAGGAGGATTGGGAAACCATAAGAAAATAATCCATCCTCTGCACACCCTACAAGGATTCGAAACACGATCCCCCGTATCACTGGTAATCCATTCAAACGTGAAAGTGATGCGTTAGACAATAATAAGGTCCCATTAAATTGTTTTAAATAAAATTGGGATCAACTAAATTTACTTATTCTTTCAAAATTATTTTTTTTATTCTTTATCCATCAACTTTTCTGGTTCTTTTACCTTCGAAACTTTGCCTTGTTTAGTTTATTTTTCCGCTTATAAGACCTTCCCCTCCTTCCCCTTTCACTTTTCAAGTAATCCTTGCAAGATGGGGGAGGACGGAGGGGGGGGGTAGGGGGGTTAGTAGCACCCTGACGAGAAAGACACATCAAATATTAACCTAACGTCCAGTGATCCGATGACCGTTCATGCACTCAAACTGAAATCCGACAAATCTCGACGAAGATGTTTCTCTCTTGGCTCTCTAGAAGTTTTGAACATTTCCAGACTTCTCTAGCAGCTCTAGGGGCCCCCACCCTCCGTCCTGCCCCTCTCACCACGGGGGATGCAACCTAGGGAACGCGGGACCATTGGAGCGTCGTACTAATGCATATTTTTTTTATCACCGCGTCTTACTAGCCATTCGAGTTAAACGCTTATGTACTAATTAAGCTATGGGCTAGAAATTAGGAAGCTTTAATATAGAAGAAATGAACCCGCATTTCCGTGGAGGGAAAGTGAAAACAAACATTTAGGGAAAACTATCCCAGTTATCTTGAGTGAGATTCAAACTTTGATATCCCAGTCCTTGGAAGTCTAGCTCAACACGAAACTAGTGCGTTAGCCAACTACGCCACCGAGGCGGGTCGTTAAACGTGGTACTAAAAAATATTAATCGTTTATATTTAGCGTTGAAGATGTATTATCGGCCAACATACATTTTTTTATTGTTTGTGAGTTTCTGCATAATTCAAGAATATCTATTTTCAGCAAACGGGAGAATCAAGCTTTGATGCATCGACATTTATCTGGATATACAGGGTGTGCCGTAAAACATGGGGACTCCCTTCAGTGATGAACAAGAAACACAAGAAACCAGTCCCATTTGAACTTGTTTCAAAGATATACTCATGACTGTGCCCCAGTTATGTGGAACCGTCTAACATTATAGTAGGTTCTCAAAATGGTCAACTTCGGTCATCGGAGGGCCTGGTCATCTCCCAAACATAAATACATTAAAATGTTTAATCCGTTGGGGCCACTTTAAACCAATTGTTTATTCAACACCCATTTTCAGCAATGAAATACTTAATCAACGTTTACAAGAAGGATTCCAGTGAATTCTACAAATATTTAGTGCTGTTGAAAGATTGCGCCATTCTACGACACGACGACTCCGGTCTTGCATTCAGAACACTTTAAGAACTTGCTATATTATTATTATTATTATTGTTAGCACCGCGTCTTGCCAACCGTCCGGGTTATACGCACTTACACTAATGTGTAATGGTAGGGTGATTGTGAGATGAAATGGAGGACCTACAGTTTAACGTGGGATACCGAACCACGGTGGAGGCCTGACATTCCCCACATTCCCAAGTTGTTATTAATACACGTCTTGTCAGAGATGAAGGAAGGGTTTGGCAATCAGATAAATCTATGCCGGGAGCTAGGATTGAACCCCGTACCCCCAACACAGAAGTCTGACACCTAACCCCTAGACCACCAGGTCACCCCTAAAACTTACTATAACATTACTGTAGTACAAACATTACCATAGCTTGGAAATATTGTCAAATGGGACGCATATTTATATTAACTTTTCACTGATTTTGTGTATCTTATTCACCGATGTAGGTCAAAAGTGTTAAGATACAACCTATATAATTAGTAGCACACTAATAAAAATATACTCATATACACCCGTCTACGATGTGAACCTAGATCTCTTGCGTTGGATGTCAAGCACGCTAGCGTTGAGACAACTATTGTCTTGTATTTGTTTCAAACAGCTATGTCCCGATTGTCACCAAATAAGGAGAATAACAAAGTGTAAAGCTGATGTTAGCCCCGTCAAACTTCCAAACGGGCACAACTCCAAAATGTGAGAGACACACATACCTAAAACTCTATTTCATCAGATTTTACTGTTATTGATGATTGTTGAAAAGAGGGAGGGAGTTTTAGCTACGGCTGTTTTTTTATCAAAACAAACAAAATATTCTCTTTTGTATTTTTATTTTTATCGTTTTATAAAATGTTTAACCAGGTCAACGTCATTTCTTCTCATAAAAATGTATGGTTTCAAATTTTATACACTTGGCTGCAGGACGTGAGAGGGTGGAAGGGAGAAATTTTCGCATCTGATTCCTGAAGCTGAATTTCAGGGTTCAATGCCAATCTTTAGTATATGGTTGTAATATATACATATATGTATATAAACGCGTGGATTTCTTTCTATACTCTGGAGGGATTTTGGTGTATATAAATATGGTTTCCCATTATCTTCCCATGCTATTGCTGGTACATTTCTTTACCTACCCCCTCCTGTTCCCTAAAACGTAGATTATACCCTTAATTAATCCTCTTGGTAGAACTTATGAAAAAAAGACCATCTTATCACTTGTGGCGTAAGGTATAGCAAAATTTTGCCTCCTAAGTCAGGATTATAATTATTTTCTTGCGGTTACCCCTTAATATCCATATTATTACATTATAATATTAATATTATGGTTACATATAAAAGTAAAATTCAAAATAAAAACTATAGGTAGTATATTTAATCCAGGGTTGTACAAAGCTCTCGACAGTAATAGTCAAAGTCAAAGGTCAGACAAACTTCGTTTGGAGTTTGACATTCACATTAAGAGCTTGTTCAGACGGGGCCGATTCGGTCACGTGAATGGAACAGCGTGGTATCAAAATGTATTGAGCCTCTTATATTTATTACGATTACTTCATTACAATATTCAAAATATTCTCATCATGTCACATATTGTACAAGTCACATCAGCAAACACATTTATTGCTGATTTAATAGATTATTCATAGAAAAAAATACCTTCATCAACGAGCCACTGACGCAAAGATTGTAAGCGACTATTTCTTTCATCAGCTGTTTTGTTTTGTAATCTCTGGCAGTTTCTGTTCCATGCGGCGGTCAATCGATGCAAACACTGTTCTACAGACACACTTGATAATATCTGAGGCGATGATAACCTTTATTGGTAGTCTCAATTGATATATACAGTGGAACCTGGATAGTTTGAACTTTAAGAAACAAGGAAAAAATTCCTACTATTCAAAAATTCGAATTAAATGTTTCTTAAAAGGAATTCCCTTTCCCACTTCCTTTATCACCAATTCTTTTTCGGCCAAAGTTAATGATTTATAGGACTGTGGCTTGGACAGTGACATTACAATACACACACACATAAACACACACAGGAACAATACCGTACAGTATATACTAGATAAAAACTAAACCACCAAATAAACTAGCACGTCACAAGAATACCGCTATGACCGAATCACTTAGAAGAGCGCACGTAACCGCCCTAGAGGTCTGACCTTGACTAACTTAGTACAGAACAGTATGTGTAAACAAATACGAAAGGGAACTGACCGCATTACAACCACCTCTTTCTTGTTTCCAAAAAATAGAACAACATGGCGCCGCAACTAGAAGTAGTAAAACAATACTGTTTAGTACAGTACAATTTCCGAAAAGTTTGAATTAACCAAAACCAAATTCGAATTATCCACGAATTGTTAACATTGTTTTAGTATAAAATTCACGAGACTGGGCGAGAAATTCGAGTTACGGAAGTTCGATTTAGTCATATTCCACTGTAATCGTGTATAAAATTGATCCAATATTCAGTTTCATGAGACATCTCTCTAGCTAGCCTGGAATTAACATATTCCCGCATTCCAGAGAGATTTAGTTCACGCTTGGTATGAGTATATTTACGTTGTTTCTCTGCCCTCCCCCCCTTTTTTTTTTATCAATATGCAGGTTTAACGTGTATTGCGTTTTTTTATAAGGGCAGCAAATTTTTTTGTAAGCCGACCAATATTTTTAATATAAAACTAATAAATTTAAAATAAAGTTATATTACAAAATAAATCAAACAAACTTAAAAAAAAAGCGTGTTAAAAAAGTAAATTATAATACTTTTGATAATCTTCTTTAAATTTACACTTTTTGAAGTCAGCGCCAAATTAATAATTAAACCAAATAATTACCTGCAACTTACTAACTATCTAACTAAATAACTAACTAGAACAATTGTTGGAATCAATAAAAGGCTCAGTCAGAAATATAACTATGGACAACTGGATCAAAAGCATTCCTCTTGTTGACAAGATTCTTCATGACAAAAACACTCATTGTTGCTAGTTTCAAAACAGTATTCCCTGATTTGTGATTGATAAAAAAAAAATAAGGCCATGATTCAGCGTGTATACTATAATGTGTAGGCAATTGTTTGCTTTAGTTATTAATTAGACACAGAATTAAAAAAGTGAAAATTTAAAAAAAGATTATAAAAAGTATTTTTTAAAATTTCTAACGCGTTTTATTAAGTCGGCTCTATTTTTTTACTAATTTCATTATATATAAGTTTAAAATTTTTTTAACAAAGCTAGCATAAATAAATAAATAAAGACCATCGTATGTATAAAGGACGCCATGAATGCTATAAATTAAAGCCGCCTGGACGTTTTGGGGAGAAAACTTCTCTTTTAGAGTAGCGGGCTGAAATTTCCGACTATCTTAAGGGGGAGGTTCCCATACAGGGGTCTTGTTGCTGTCTTAAGTCAATCCCTTATCTAAAAATAGCAAATATCACTTTGTACAATATCGTTAACGACGTCGCCTAATTGTAGATTTTCGGAGCTTTATTTTGAATCGGGTTGCATCTTAACTTGATGCACCTGAGCATTCTAAGCACTATCACACTCAGGCGTTTATGTACAAAATAGAAAGAGAGGGAATAAAACGAGCAGCTCACCTTGAGAGGGCACTTGTCTATATGCTGATTACCATTTCCCTCTTCCTCTGACGAGTTTACAGTCACTTTAATATTTTATCCTTCAACACTGACTTTATTTTTAATTTTACCTTTTTCTTGTTTGTTATTATAGATAGACATTTGCTACCAAGGATTTTTTTAATCTACATTCTGGCAGGACGATTCTTACAGGACATTTTGGTGACCAAGCCAAATAGCCCGAACTGTAGGGGATTTATATAAAATACGTTTACAAATAAAACCTACTTAGAGATAAAAATAATAATGTTATGACATTATAGGACTATTTTTAGAATTATTTAAGAATATTTGATTTTAATTTCAACGTTTTATCTTTAAAACTTGATAAGTCAAACGTAAATTCACTAACATGGTAAATACTATATTGACTGGATGTGACGTCACAGGTAGGCAACGTGCTTAATAGTTACAAGTCACTTGCTTCGGTGGCCATATGGTCCAAGGCGTCGCTCTCGCAATGGACTAGACTGCTGAAGATGGGAAGATCGAATGAACTGAAGGTGGTATTACCTAGTTGGATTACCACTCTCCTTTCAAGCAAATGCGCGAGCATTTATTTTGAAATAAACCCCTCTAATCCCCGAAACGTTAGTGTAATTAGTACATAGGCTTATAACCTGAATGGATAGTAAGACTCAGTACTTTATATATAATGTGTGTGTTTTCTCTGGTTAACCTTTACAATTTCCACCACCTATAATCGAATGTCTACCAGGAGAACAACCCCCTTAACCACGAGACAGACAGACAGACCCTGTCTTAACAGAGGGGCAGGGGGCTATTCCTACAGTCACCCCTCCATCTACACCCCCTTTACCCCCTTGCTACTCCTTGGCGGATTTTTTTTTAAGTGGATCCTTGGCGTACATATTTATACTGCGGACACACACTGGCTACAATCCAGAAGGAATTTGGATTGGATGATTTCATTTTTTATAAGTGAGGGTGGGTTTAAGGGGTGTTTGTTAAGATGTGGAGTAAGGGGGGTGGGTGGCTTTGGTTTAAGGAAGGAGGGATGATTTAAACGTGGTGATAGTAGTGGGGGGAGAGGGGGGAGGGGGGGTATATACCACATATATGTTTAAAACAACTTGCAAATTTACAAACATTCGAGACTGTAAAACAACAAAAATACTGAACGGACTTTCTGGGCTTTATAGCTCGTCCAATATTGCATGGCGTATAATTTCTGGACTGTATATGTCGTCCAATATTGCATGGCGTTAACTGTCTGGGTTGTATGACTCATCCAATATTGCATGGAGTAGACTGTATGAGGATTTTCTTATGTTTTAAAATCAAAACTTTGGTGGAAGATGAAACTTTATACGTACGTATTATGATAGCAATGCTATCTTAGTTTAAAATATAAAATTAATAATTCAACCAAACCTCGTCAACAAATTGACTCACTGACTCATTTTAAAATATGATAAGTTATCTACAACACTAGGTGGTGGTCACATGGTACATGCCATCAGTCCAACCTAACACTATCTGTATTTTGACAAGGGGGTTAAAGGAGAAGTTATAATCTCGGCCGGGTGCACTGGAGGTAAATTTCTCATCCCTCAATTTATACTAACACGGGTGCATTTATTCAAAAGCTACCCTTACACTGCCTACTTCTTAAGATAAGTCGTTCTGTGTTTATTGTACATTTATTAAAGAAACGGGGAAATCAAGTTTCGAATCTCGGTCGGGTGAACTGGTGGTGGTTTTCCCTAAATGGTTTTCCACTCTCCCTCCACGCAAATGTGGGTTCACTTCCTCTAATTCAACCTTCCAAATTCCTATATCCATTAAAATAATTATTACTTAAAGCGTATAACCCGAACGGGTAGTAAGACGCGGTGCTAAATAAAAAAATATTAAAGAAATATAAATTTGTTTTTTCCCTCAGTAATACTTCTTGTCTGGACATTTGATTACGATAATATGGTAGGAGCAAGGAAGAAAGAATTTAGATAAATAATGTTTAGATAAATAATGTACCCGTGTTTATATAAAAGGAAAGCTTAGAAAAAGGAAACAAAATCACTCCTATGAAATAGGCCGAGATTTGACCCACAGCCCAAATGAGTTTGACGCCTTGTCCGGCCTTATACTCACTGAAGCCGGAAAATAAAAATTTATTTTACCCAAACTGTGGGTCGCGATTCGTTTTTTGATAGGTCGGGAGAAAAGTTTTTGAAGTGTGACGTAAATAAAGTAATCAACAGGAACCTAAACAAAGACAATATATCATTATTTGTAAAAATATTTTCAGTATTTATTAAAATTGCAGTAAATAAATGACACAGTACAACACAAAGCCTTAATTGATCCTTTATATAAATTATAATTAGAGTTTATATTGTATTTCAAACACGTTCTAGAGAAACATGCTCTGATGTTTGCAGTTTAAAATATACTCTAGAAACAATATGATCATTTGATGTTTGGACATGTATTCTAGAAACACTATGATTATTTGATGTTTGGACATGTATTCTAGAAACACTATGATCGTTTGATGTTTGGAGATGTGTTCTAGAAACAACTATGATCGTTTGATGTTTGGACATGTATTCTAGAAACACTATGATCGTTGATGTTTGGACATGTATTCTAGAAACACTATGATCGTTTGATGTTTGGATATGTGTTCTAGAAACACTATAATCGTTTGATGTTTGGACATGTATTCTAGAAACACTATGATCGTTTGATGTTTGGAGATGTGTTCTAGAAACACTATGATCGTTTGATGTTTAGGACATGTATTCTAGAAACACTATGATTATTTGATGTTTGGACATGTATTCTAGAAACACTATGATTATTTGATGTTTGGACATGTGTTCTAGAAACACTATGATCGTTTGATGTTTGGACATGTATTCTAGAAACACTATGATCGTTTGATGTTTGGACATGTATTCTAGAAACACTATGATTATTTGAAGTTTTAACATGTATTCTAGAAACAAATTTTTTACCCTTGAATCTTGAAACTGTACTCTAGAAACACTATGACCATTTACAGTTTAAACATGTACTCTAGAAACACTTCCTTATCCCCTGCATCTTGAACATGTACTATAGAAACATTCTCTGATTCTCTTGTTAGTAAATTCTTACTCGTGGATTCCAATGAGACATCAAAACATTCCTATAGCACCATCCGAAATCCTGTCACTATCCTTGTCTTCAGATTAAGGGGAAGTGGGGGGGATGTCTGGTGAGGGGGTAGCGAGAGGGGGTGGTAAGTAGGATAGATCGATACGTCGGGATACGCAATGCGTGGCTGCCACTGCTCACATATATACAGACACAACCTCACAACTATAACAATTGTACATTTATGGTGCTGTCTTTCAGTATAGGTTACAATAAACTAGATTTCCTTGGGCGTGTCTCGAGAATAAATACAACAACATTTACTATTTATAAAATACACATATGAATTATTTAACATAAAATTTTGATATTTAAAAAAATACATTTGCTTCTTACTTATTCTTCAGGCTCTAAACAATTAATTAGGGGTAAAGAAGGAAAGATTTAAAGGAAATATACCTTCATTTGTAAAGAGGAAAGGTAGGGAAAATTTTAGGAAAAAAATAAATCAATTTGAACCTTAACCTTCCTTTCACCAACAAACCAGATTACACGAGCTTGACATTTAGTCCGCGTGTCCACCAATGCAGTTTTTATTTACTTATTAGGGGAGTAAAAAAATATTCCAACTATTAAAAAAAATTATTAGGAAAAACGAACAAACTTTTATTCATTATTTTAATAAACATCACAAAGCTCTATTTAAAACAAATTATTTAAGGTAATATTAGTAAAATATCGAATTAAAAAATAATCAATCGTCGTTTAACTACCTTATATTTAAGGTATAGATTCAAAATCCTAAACCATGAAGCAAATAAATAGCAAATCTTAACAGAATCCATAAAATTGCTTCTGTCTGTAGTCCCAGACGGCCGACATAGCAAATAATAACTTTTGTGTGTGTTCAGTGGGTCATTATACGTCGATATACATCAAAAATATCAAATTATTATAAATTTTTTGTTTGATCATAATACTTTCTCTACCCGAGGGTTCATGATAAATTAAAAATGTGTAAATCTCACTTGGATATTTTCATGGTCAAATTATTTTTTTCACAGTTTGAAGGCATCGCTGAGCGGTTTGTAATAATAGTCTACAGCCAAATAGAGCGTCGCTGAACTGTTTGTAATAATAGTCTACAGCCAAAAAGAGCGTCGCTGAGCTGTTTGTAATAATAGTCTACAGCCAAATAGAGAGTCGCTGAGCTGTTTGTAATAATAGTCTACAGCCAAATAGAGCGTCGCTGAGCGGTTTGTAATAATAGTCTACAGCCAAAGAGAGCGTCGCTGAACTGTTTGTAATAATAGTCTACAGCCGAGGAGAGGATATTCAACTCGATAACGGCTCGCCACTCAAGTTCAATGTTTCCATAGATCACATCTAAACGAGCTTGTTTTTGTTAGATCTCGCCGCGGAGGACGCGACGGCAATAAACAAACTTTTTCTTTCTATGGATATTATTACAGTCACAGGATATTTACTGGTAAAATTTTGTTTTCAACGTAGTTTTAGTTTACTTTTTAATGGAAGACTGATCAATATGTATCCAAACATATGAAAACAACCCGTCCTGATGGCCGCATGGTCTAAGGCAAGGATTCTCAACCAGTGGACAGAATAAAGAAAGAGAATAAAGTTTTGTCTTTTAGTTTTTCTCTGAATTGCATGTGCCACGGTACATGACGTGAGACAATACTTGTTTCCCTTTTTATGACGACATATAACTCATTTTTAGTGCTATTATTGATTTTGTGTGATCTCACAGTGTGGTTGGTTAGTTTGCTAGTTGATTGATTTCCAAATCCATTTAGTCTGTAACTGTATTTGTGTATTTCATTCGGTGTGTGTTATTTATATCCATCAATTAACACAGTAAGGCAGAAAGTAAAAATGTTTATTTTAATTTTATATGGTTCCAAACTTAAAACACTGTTAATTCATTGTTTAATATACTACTCTGATATGTTCTAATTAGACTTAAAAAAAATTAAAATGTGTAAAACAAAACGCTACGAGAATTAATAAAAGGGTGCCACGAGATTCTAATCCCCTTCACAAGGTTGCCACAAGATTCTAATCCACTTTACAAGGGTGCCACATGATTCTAATACCCTTCACAAGGGTGCCACAAGCTTATAATCCCTTACACAAGGGTAACACAAGATTCTAATCCCCTTCAAAAGTGTGCCACAAGTTTATAATCCCCTTCACAAGGGTGGCACAAGCTTATAATCCCCTTCACAAGGGTGCCACCAGTTTCTAATACCCTACACAAGGGTACCACAAGATTCTAATCCCCTTCACAAGCTTGCCACAAGATTATAATATCCTTCACAGTGATCCACAATATTCTAATCCCCTTCACAAGGGTGCCACACGATTCTAATCCCCTTCACAAGGGTACCACACGATTCTAATCCCCTCCACAAGGTTGCCACAAGATTATAATATCCTTCACAGTGTTCCACAATATTCTAATTCCCTTCACAAGGATGCCACACGATTCTAATCCCCTCCACAAGGGTGCCACGAGATTCTAATCTCCTCCACAAGGGTGCTTCTAACCAAAAGGGTTGAGAATTCCTGGTCTATGCCTCACTCTTGTGTTAGACTAGACTGCCGATGACAGGACGATTGGGATTGGAAACCAAGTCAGGTGTACTAAGGGTGGTTTCCCCCACTCTCTGTCCACGCAAATGTGGATACACTTCCTCTGAATTCAACCTTTATCATCCTTAATTCACTAACGTAATTGGTACATAAGTGTGTCACCTGAACAGGTGGAAATACGAGGCGATAAATAACTTAATTCAGTGAGATAAAATATCAAATATATTAATATATTACTTGGATTTAGGGGTGGTACACTCACATTTGAGGGGAGGGAAAGGTAAAACAATTTGTAAAAAACATTCTCAGTATACCCAATGGGGATCTGAACCTAACTTCTCAATACCAAAAGCCCAGTCTGTTACGAGAGTGACGCCTTAGACCATTTAACCACCGCAGCACGTAAAACTGATTTATAAATTAACTCTCTTTAAAACCTAACAAAGTAAAATATCCCTTACCTTTGTAACCATTGAGCAAAATAAATAAAATAAAATAAAACAACATCAATTTAAAATCCAAATTACCTTTTTTTGTTTAATTCACTGAATGGGAAAAAAGAAAATATCTGTAAGAATGTCTTAACTTTCCAATTAATAAAAATTATTTTCTTTTGAGTAAACGTCAGAAAAAAAAAATTGCT
>CABFVZ010000753.1:76646-88668 GCA_902151445.1 Timema monikensis
GGGTAGGACCATCATGGTGGAAATATGCTAAACATTTTTCATGTGGTATGTTAACAGAGTTAACGTAAGACAACTTAAGGCAGTTTAATTCAAGCACTTCTATGTAAGTATAACCTCCCTCTAACATTACCCCCGCGTGGCTATAAGAGTTTATTTTAGGGAGAGGGGTTGAGGGGTAGGGGTAAGGTTTTGCTGTGTCTTTAACCAACGCGGAACAGCGAAAGAAGGGTTAAATGATTCAGGAAAAGTTATATTAAACATCAAAATTGCAATTGTTATTACTAGATAATTACAAATATCTTAATGAAATAAAGAACACTTCATCAACGTCTTCTTATTATAAAAGACTCTGTAAAAACATGATACTTGAATAAGATTTCATGATTGTTCTTTCGAAAACGATACTATCTGTTAGGATACTGAAGGAGAGTGGTTTGAAAGGGAATACAACAGGTCAATGTGAAGGAAGCGTCTTACGGTGGTTTAATTATGTTGAGAGGTTGAGTGTGGATAAAGTGACGAGAGCTAATATATGAAGGTAGAGTGTGTAAATCAAAAGGAAGGGGTAGATCATGTAGGATGTGGTTAAATGTTGTAGACAAATGTGTTAAAAATTAAGAATCTTAGGAATAATAGACCATGTGTGACTCGGTGTAAGGATGTTGTTGAAGAGAAGAGAGTATGTAAGTATAGGGAAGTAGAGAATATAAATACGGAGTTGTTTTTGATCTATAAGCACAGTCTCTTGCCTACCCCGTAAGGGAACGGCGTGATTGTGTATGTATGTATGTATGTATGTATGTATGTATGTATGTATGTATGTATGTATGTATGTATGTATGTATGCACGAATACTACATTCCTAGTATTGTTTAATTCTCCTTGTTAGAATTATTTTTGCTTGCACCAGGAAATTACAATATTTAAAAAAGTTTTAGTGGTACAGTAGTTTCTAACAATGGTATAAAGCTTAATATAGTGATATAAATAAATTAATATTCCAATCAGGACCTTTACAAATATTTTAGGATACCGAGAGTATATGATCTACATCTTTAAACAAAGTGTTAGACTTGGAGATTAGAACTCGAATCCCAATCGGGGTTCATAGGTTTAAAAAAAATCCTAAACGGTTTTCCTCCCTCCCTCTACGTTAGTTCAAGTGCATTTCCTCTAAAATTCTACCTCCGTTATTTCTTACTATCGGTCCAAGTTATATTCCCGTGTACTGATTACACTAATGGGTTAGGGATCGGGAAGGCTTAATTTCGATTAAATGCACCCACATTCGCAGGGAGGGAGAGTGTAAAACCATTTAGGGGAAAACCAACCTCAGTACACCCGATCAGAGCTCAAATCCCAATCTCATATTTAGAAGTCTCATCTAACGCGTGAGTTGCGTGTTAGACCACTGGGCCAACGAAGCGGGTCTAACCGGTAAGTACCTGACCAAATAGTGTTCTACTGATAGATGAGAACAATTCACAAGGTACAGTTTAAACTAACTCTGCTTACCCTGGCAACACTCCACTCCACGCCACGCCACTGAACCACCTAGTGCACCTTTAATTCATCTTGGTTTGTTGAAAGCATCCTATACATCCTTGTTCTATGTTATCAGTCCTAGACCTCAAAAGAGAAAATTCTGCATTCATTCGTCCGGATAAAGTGATTTTAAATCCCTGCGAGGATTAGAAACAGTTTAATGTCCTTAAGACAAATAAAAAAGGAACAAAAAAAAAAGCTTTCCTTTGTTTCTAAATAACTGGTTTGAAAATACAGGAGATTTTATAACAGACCCATATTACTGTTCTTTTGGTCTAGGGGTAAGGTGTCAGACTTCTATGCTGGCGGCCGGGGTTCAATCCTCGGTCCCGGCAAAGATTTATCTGATTACCAAACCCTTCCTTCACCTCTGACAAGAGATCTTGTGAATGTGGGGAATGCCAGGCCTCCACCGTGGTTCGGATTCCACGTTAAACTGTAGGTCCTTCATTTCATCTCACTATCACCCTACCATTACACATTAGCGTAAGTGCGTATAACCCGAACGGGTAGTAAGACGCGGTGCTAATAATAATAATACTGTTCTTTCAAATCGGTCGTCTTTAACAAACCATTTGAAAATGTAAATATTTTGCTATAATTTACTTAAATTACAGTATTATTTAAGCTGTAAACATAATAATAAATATAATATATATATTATATTACTAGCATCGCATTTTACCACCCATATTTGGTATCCTAATATTTACAGTAATGTGGTGGCCCTTAGATGATTTGCACTGAATATTTCATGTAGAATGATTGTGAAAACATTTATTACCCAGTAGAGCCATCCAGGATTCAAATCCCGACCTCTGCGTCACCACTTAACAATATTACACAACAATTACGCCTTTATCTGCGTGATCACTGTTATTGTCACAAGTTAAAAATAAGATGGAAATTAACGTTCACTTTTTAATATAAGGTTACATGGATCGATGACTTTAAAAAAAAATCTTATTTTACCAAGTAAATAAACAACAAATTCCAGCCAGGCCGCCATCGTGGTTCGGATTCCACGTTAAACTGTAGGTCCTTCATTTCATCTCACAATCACCCTACCATTACACATTAGCGTAAGTGCGTATAACCCGAACGGGTAGTAAGACGCGGTGCTAATAATAATAATAATAATAATAATAATAACAAATTCCACTCACTCCTTCCCAGTTTTTAATTTTATCTTGAAGCCTCATAGAGAAAGTATTGTGATCGTAAAAAAATAATCGAACTCAAGATTTTGCGGTGTGGTGCAATGTAGCATTTATTTTTATTACAGAAAAGAATTAAAAATATTTTAAAAGTTGAAAGAACTTAAATAATCAATAATTTTATGCTATACTTGTGCTAGTGTCGACCTGTCCTCCAAATTGGTAGGTAGTCACCCTAGTAGTCTAGTCTTTTTTTAACGTATGTCCTATTTGACTGTGAGAGAGACAATATCTAGTTTGGTCGCCATAGTATGTGTACATAACATTATCCCCTTGGAGGTAGTCTACTCGTCATACTAGCAATGAGATGACGTCATGATAGTGATTATGAAATTTTGGAGCCGGTGGAAGTATTACACCCAACTTAAGCCTATCTTTAGCACTTCTTCTTACTACCCGTTCGGGCTATACGCCTATGTATTAGTTACACCAATGTGTTAGGGATTATACATGTTAAATGTAGAAGAAATGCACCCGCATTGGCGTGGAGGGAGGGCGTAAAACCACCCTCAGTGTACCTGACTGGTTCTGAACCCCGATCTTCAAATTTTCGGCAGTTTAGTCCAAAAAGAGAGTAGTGCGTCAAACCATGTGGGACAGAAGAAATGCACCCGCATTGGCGTGGAGGGAGGGCGTGAAACAATTTAGTAAAAACCAACCTCACTGGGATTGAACCACGATCTTCACATTTTCGGCAGTCTAGTCTAACAGGAGAGTAGCGCGTTTAACCATGTGAGCCACCTAAGCGTCTGTAAAACCTAATTAACCAGATTATGGTGGTGATAGGAGCCACAGGGAATCGAAACCGGCACCAATAGACCAAGAGAATTGTCATATCTTTTATGGATACAGTGGAATTAGTTGATTACTTTTTTATTTTTATTTAAAAATTTCATATTAAATTTCAGTATCCACATGACCAAATATTTAAGAATTGTTGACGTGTGGAAAATAAAATATGTATCTTCTGAAACAAAATTATATTTTTGTTTTGCAAAAAAAATATATATAAGAACTTCAAAAAATATTTAACATAACTCTCAATCCATTCTATTCTATCGAACTCTTCGTAAAATCCTGGTTACGTTGGATAAATTGTCTGACGTTCACTCTTAATTCGAGCCAGCTTGTAAGTTATGTGTTTTTCTTTCCCTGACGATTGTTTTGCATGTGCATGGAATAAATGTAAAAAAAAAATGTTCATCTTCTGTCCCCCTTCTTCCCCACCTCCCCTATCCTTCCCCCCTCCCCTTCTCTAAAATCCTCTTACTTCTCTAAACAGTTGAATAAAAATTGGGTGGTAAGTTCGGTATTCCTCTCTCCCCTCCCCCCCCCCTGCGTCTACAAAAATCGTTACAGTTTTATGATCGTACCTCCCACACTTCCTATTTTCGGTTCCTTCCGAATCCTGTTGCACTTTCCTCCCTGAAAAGTTTTGGGCAGTACGATCTCCGAGCTAAAACGGCACAAGACCTAACTAAATTGTTTTAAAGGTTTTTGTCTTAATCTGTGAGGTCCTGCCGCGAGTCAAGAGCGCTAAGGAGGTGTAGGTAGTCTCTGTGGTGAAATGGTGGTTGCGTTTGCATCGCAGATGCTCACAGAATATAATCCCGGTTGGGGATAGCTCATGGGTGGGGGAGGAGGGAGCGGTGTGATTTTTATGCGATTTATAAGATAACTTTCCTCATACTCTCGCTGTTAAAATACGGGTGCACTTCCTCACAGTTACATAAATTCCTCATCCTTTCTCCATATATTTAGTCTGAAGTATCCCTTGTAGACTCGATGAGTGTACAAAACCAAGGCAAAATAATTGCAATTTTAATAATAATTCTATTAATCTGAGAAAATTTTAAAATATTTGATTTCATGAAAATATAGCGTAGTTTTCAATATTTTTTTTAACTAAATAAACGTAAAAATGTGTATATATCTTTCTAAAATATAATACAAATAATATATGATACTACACAATACTTAATAGTATACAATTTGGAAAAATAAAAATTAATAATTTTTTCCCGTAAATTCCTTGAAGCAATTTGTTTTCAAAAAAACAATCATAGTGTATTATTTATCATGTAAAAAAAACTATTTGGATAACCATTTTGAACAAAAATTTACTTATTTTTCTCAAGTATTTCATATTTTTAAATGTAGGTCATCAGTAAACCATCCTTGATTTTAGATCTAGAAAAAAATCACAATTTAAAATCGAAGATAATGTAATATAAAATCTAAATTTCAAGTTTTAGCAAAATCCATCATACCCTTTAGGATGTAAGCCCTAAGAAATATATACAAGAAAGACAGACAGACGGATGAAAAGATAGATAGATGTGGATAAAGAAAGAATTGTAAAATCCATTCTTTTTTTGGGAGGGGGGGGGTGCTAGTAATCACGTAAAACATTAATATTCAATATAATGTGAAGGTTGAAAATGTCTACGATTAAGTTATTTTATCTTTATATGATAAATACTAAAACTCATGTCACTTAATTGGTTCTTCTCCTGATCAAACACAAGCGTCGTGACGCTCAGCGTCCTTTTCCAGCAAATGTTCATAGCAATCCAGCCATCGAGCCTATCTACAGGTCAGTTGTCTGCTCTTCTGGCGTCGCAAAACGCGTAAAAAACAACCAAGAAATAATAAAAAAAAAGTTATCTTCCTGTTAGGTTGTCATTTCAAAATCCTCATTCCAGAGATTTCTTCGCTCGATGAATCCCTTCATCTCCTTCTTCCATTTATTGATGCGTTTCATTCACTTAAAGTTTTCAAAGAAATCACCAACATCGTGTTGGGCAGTCTTCTTTATTATTTAATGGCGCACTTAAGTGATTTTAGAATGATGGTAACAGAAACTTGATGAAGTAATTCCATACGGATGTTGTTCCGACAATAACCGACCAGGCTACGCCGGAAAATAAATATATATTATTTCGGATAAGTAAATATCAGCCTTGAGATAGAAAACAAATAGTAAAGAGGATCAAACCATTGTATTTCTCGCTTCTTCGCTTAGACATGCAACTTTTTTTTATACTTTTATAGCTCGTAAGACACGTGAAACGAAATAATAGACATTGTCACAGAAACGTAATGGAAAAAAAGATCATAAAATGAAATAATATACACTGTTTTGTTTTTAGTATTGCGTCTTACCACCCGTTCGTGTTATACGCCTATGTTTTATTTACACTAATTTGCTAGGAATTAAGGCTTTTAATTTATGGGAAGTGCACATGTATTTGCTTATAGTGAGGGTGGAAGAACATTGAGGGGAAAACTACCCCAATGCACACGTCCCGGGATTGAACCCTGATCCCTCCCCATCTTCAATTGTCTGGTATATTGTGAGAGTAGTGCCTCAAACCATGCGGCTACCAAAGTGGGTAATCTACACTGTTACATAAACATTATAGTGATAAAAGTAACCTCGCTGTCCACCAAATAACATAACAATCAACTTCCCATTTCTCAAACCTCCATTAAAATATTTTTTTTATACATAGGAAATTCTTGGTTTTATAAAAATAAATTTCTAACTTTCTTTTCATTTTTTATTCCTATAACTGTGCAATTATAAGTTGTTTCTTATCTCAAATATTTGCTGTGATATAGTCAAAATTTGAGTTATCCACTTTTTGTAAAGTACCTTCCAAGTAATTTTCCCGTAAAAATGATATACACCAATTTGTTTGTAGTGTTAAACAGTGCCTGGATATGAATTGTAATCAAAATCGTTTGAGCGGATTTAGAGGAAATCCATTTTTTCTCATATTGCCCCAAATCATACTACCCTTAATTTAAGGGTTGGGTGGACAGTTGCCAAATTGTCTCTGGGAAATCTTATGAGATTAATAGATATCAAATTTTAGCCCAATCAGTAAAATACTTTCGGCTCTAGTCCGAGATACGGATACACAGACAGACAGACGTACAGACAGACGCACAGTCAGACGCACAGACAGACGCACAGACATACAGACAAACATACAGACGTACAGATATATAAATGACCAGACATATAGATGACCAGACATACAGATGGACAGACAGATGGACAGACAGATAGACAGACAGATAGACAAGACAGATAGCCAGACAGAAGACATCATGATTACCACTCTTTCTGTTTCATGGGGTCTTGAAAAGTCAAACATTTGTTAAAATCTTGAGTTCTATTTCTTTTTACGATCACAATACTTCTCTCTCCAAAGGGTCGAGAGAAAGGACAAGTGTTGTTCAGACCTTGACCATTAAAGTTGTTAAAAAGTAGCGTTTATGTATATATAAATGTCATGTGAACATTCCGATTATATTTAATAGTCTCATTATTTTGGAGACAACCTTCCCTAATAAGATTCTAAATTAACTAATAACACGAATATAGTCTAATTCTCATATGATGAGCCTTATTTGTCAGTTAGAACATTAACTAGATCTTGTTTCATGTATTCATACGTTAATTCATTTTAGCTGAAACTTTCACCTCTGACAGATAACAAATACTTATAAAATAAGAAAAATATTCCAAATATGGAATATCGGTTTGTATGGATCTTAGACATGGACCCTGGGGGAAAAACAAAAATAAATATTTATAAATCTTTGAGGTGTGGTGTTGGAAGAGGATAGGGAGGATAAAGTAGACATATTGGGTGGTTCTAAGAAAAGTCAATGAAAAAAGAACCATTTCGCCAAATGGATGTGTCACATTATGATAGGAAATGTACTGTTGAGTGACGTCATATAAGGCAATGTGGAAGGGACCAAGAAAGACCATAAGTACAACTGATGAATAACCTCAAACAAAGACAGAAGATGAAAGAAGCTGCTGGAGGACTCAATTTGGATAGCACAACGAACCTGTAGAGAGATATAACACATAATAATAATAATAATAATACTCCCCTTCAGTGACCGCTTGGTATAACGCACTACTCTTGCAGTAGACTAGACTGCTGGAGAGATAGAGGTTTTAATCTCAGTTTGTTGTAATGAGGGTGGTTTACATAAATGGTTTTCCACTCTCCCTCCACACAAATGTGTCTACAATTTCTACAAATATTAACTTCCTAATCCCTAATGCCATTAGCGTAATTAGATCATCAGTGTATAACCTATATGGGTAGTAAGAGGTGGTGATAAAAATATTAACAATTCAATGATAAAATATACCTGTATCAGTTTTAGTAGGAAAACTATTTATATGTATTTTTTATAAATGTCTCTTCTTATACAAATTGGACTGTAAATATCTATTTAACTCTCGGGGGGGGGGGGGGNGGGGGGGAGGAACTAACCACGACCTAATCATCCCATTAATGTCTGTCTTTTACTATATACGACTGCCCCACCAAAGTAGTGACCCCCTACAAACTGTTCCGGGAGATCCACCACGCCTGCGCACCGTTTAAAACCGCAAGGGTTCATGGGACGTCCCATGGACGCTAGTCACAGTCCGACGCCAGCGTCTGAGAAGTGGGCGCACGTTATTGGCGTCGCCTGACAAACGGGGTAAACCCGGTTTTCATTCATAACTCGCGCGTGGAGTAAGTCGACTGGAGATAACATGGCGGGAGTAGTTGAAAACTAATAATTCGTTATATTTCTGGTCCTATGAGTTACAGCATTAAGTGCAACATATTTATTGAACACAAAACTATTAATTTAGTTTTATATCTATTATACTTTAACTTAATTTAAATATAACTATTTATAGTTGGTCATTTGGTTTAAAATTATGTCTTGGCTTATTTCATATTTATCTAATCAGAATTTTTAATTTATTTAAATAAACAAAAACTAGTTCATTAACTAGTTTACTATGAGAACTTTTAGTTTATTAGTTTATCCTATTTATATACAACCAATTAACAGATTTTTATCATGATTCCGTAAAAAATCTTACATAATTTAATATAGCTACACCAAGGACTATTACGCAATTTATTAAGCAAAATAAAATCAAAGTCGTGTTTTATGTTAACTTTTAAAACAGACATGTGATGTTAGATGGACTGATATGAATACAATTGATCCAAAAGTGGTGTGAAAAACAAGAACAGATCTTCGTTTGAAAGGTAAGATACTGATTTTTTAGTTCGATATTAGTATTTAAGTTTTTGAAACTACAAAACTCATGGAAAGCAAAAACGCCCATCAAACATATAGCTCCTATCATAAATATTAAACTTAAGGTAGTTTAACAAATAATAATAGAAACAGAGAGAATATCTATTGAGTTCAAGAAAAATTTTAACATTTCCTATTTACTTAAAAAACAGATAAACATAACGTATACAGATCAGACTAATAACTTTGTAATAAAAATAAATAGTATTAGATACATTTTAACTCATTTATTAATCGTATGGATATAATTATTAGTTTAGTAAAAATGAAACGCAATAAAATTGTTGCATAATGAATTAAATTTAAAATCAAAACCTATCTATTAAAATCTATCCAAGACTTTATTTGATTATTCACAATAACATTAACACTTTTTAATTATGTAACTGTTTAGTTTTATATTTCTAGGTATTTTAAATAATAGCTTCTCCATGCCTAAACGAGTTATATGACAGATCATATAATATTAAATAAATACATTTATAATCATTTATTTTTACATCAAAGTTATTTGTAATAGTGCATATCCTTTATATATGTATTCTAATTAAGATAACTGCATTTTGAATGTTATTTGAAACATTTTATTTACATCTAATGTACCAAAGTAATTTATTAATTAACTGTCGTATCAATTAGGCAAATCAAAATTTGATAAATAATGTACACAATTATATTTAAAAAAATTTTTTATTCTAACACAAACATAACATCATCAGACAGTTGCATTTAAGGTAAGATTAATGAACTGAGATATGTATCTCATGATAAAGTAGCTAATTATATTATATTAATACTGTTAATGGTGTGAATCATCAATACCATTATAAATAAAAATTAAATAATGTTTTCTGAACAATCATAAGAGTTTCTTTATACTAAGATATTAATCTACAATTTATTACTATTATTAGCACCGCGTCTTACTACCCGTTCTGGTTATACGCACCTATGCTAATGTGTAATGGTAGGGTGATTGCGAGATGAAATGGAGGACCTACAGTTTAACGTGGAATCCGAACCACGGTGGAGGCCTGGCATTCCCCACATTCACAAGATGTCTTGTCAGAGGTGAAGGAAGGGTTTGGTAATTAGATAAATCTGTGCCGGGACCGAGGATTGAACCCCGGCCGCCAGTATAGAAGTCCGACAACTTACCCCTAGACCACCAGGTCACCTACCAATTTATTACTAAACCTAATTTAAATAATAAGGATATTATAGTTAATATTCTAATTTATAAAATTAAAAACCAATTCATTGGTTGAATGGTCTAGGGCGTCACTCTCGCATTAGATTGGACTACTGATGACAACATTAGGGTTTAAATCCCGGTCAGAAATACTGGGGATAGTTCTTACAAACGTTGTCCACTTTATTCTTTTATGAAAATGTGTGTACACTTCATCTAAATTCAACCTTATTCATCCCTAAAACATTTTAGCCTAATTTTTTTTAAATCTATATAAGCCAAACAGAAGTTATGATGTAATCACTTCAATAAAATAGAAACTCCTTTTAATTAATTTAAATGGTTTTCATTATATGTTTCTCTAACAGCGTTGTTTGGCTTGTTTTAAAGAACATATATTAACGGATCAGTGTAATGGGGGAAGATATTAAAAGAGAAAACACACCAGAATTTTTCTAGAGGTAGAATGGTAAGCCACACTGTAATAAATAACCCCCTCATGACTTTCTGTTGGAGTTAAGCCCCAACTTCTTGTGGGTCTGGTCGAGTTGGACCCCAATAACCTCGGGGGTAGTCGTAAAGCTGATAGAATGAGATGTTGATTCACGTAGTATTTTAGTGTAAGCCACATTTAATTTTTTAATTTCTTATCTTTCAAAATATATCTTAAACTTCGAAAATGGCTTTGAAGTGTCTACCGTTTTAATTATTTTGTAAATATTATTCCATATTTACATAAACTTTGTCCTAATACGTTTGTATTTTAATTTGTAGGATGTTTAAAAACAATTGTTTAAAAATTAGTAAGGATGAGTATAGTGATCGTAGGAATGACCATAAAGTTTTAATTTTTGTTCACTGCGTCTTAAAACTCTTCCCCATAATTAACACTCATGAATCGCATATAATTCAGGGAAATGTATAGGGCTTTTTAAGAGCAATTTCTAAATGCAAAGAAAATTAAATCATATGTTTTTTTTGTAAGAAAATTTGACCTTTAACTTGGACGTTTCAAAACGTGTTACACTCTCATAATTGTACCTTATTTGTGTTGAAAGGGAAAAGATTTAGGAAATAAACATTTGATTAAACCTAGTTGGGATTAGAACTTTGAACTCCCTCACCACCCACAGAGCAAACAAATTTAAAACTACTACTGCCATTTTAGACTATTTTTTAATCTACCATCTTTATAAAAAAAAACAATGATTAATATATTTTTAGCACCACATCTTACTACCCGTTCAGTCTAAACGCTACTATACTAATAATTAAATTAATGGTTTTAGGGATTAGGAAGGCAATATTCAGAGGAGGTGTACCCACATTTTCATGGAGTGACAGTGGAAAACTATTTTGGAAAAACAAACCTCAGAACACCCGACCGAGATTCAAATCCACATATTCTTGTCATCGGCAGTACAGTCTAACAACGAGAGTGACGCCTTATACCATGCGGCCACAAAAGAAAGTCTTTGAAACATTATCATATAACATCTAAATATAAAGTTTTAAGGAAATCCATACAACCGTTTAGGCTGTAGTTCCAGGTAGAGACAGACAGACAGACAGACATTGGGACAGAAATAAATGTAAGACCCATTTATTTTGAGTTTAGGTCATAAAAAATATTAAAACTCATCATAATCTTGTAGTAAAAAATGTTCACGATTACAAGGCTTCCTCTAAAAAGAACGTGATATGGGAAAATACAACTTTAGGACGAACATAACTCTTCTTAAAGAGAAAATATAAATTTTGTACCAAAAATGAAATATTATGTGAGCACTAAAGAATGTATTCATAGCTTTTTTTATACACAAAAAAACCTTGTAAGCCATTATATTAATAATAAAATAACTCCACTAGTGAAAATTATAAAATGAGTAACCTATTAATGAAATATTTCCCCTTCACCTATCCCCCC
>CABFVZ010000753.1:88674-153180 GCA_902151445.1 Timema monikensis
CCCCCCCCCACACAAACCTTCAAGTATAAACTATCATAATTGTGTCACCACGGGACAGATTTGGCCAACTTCAACCTTTTTTTTTTTAACTTGTGGCTGAAAAAAATAAATTATTACAATCGTAAGAAACGTCTATGGGCATTAAAAGTTCCCTTAAGTAATTTGTCACCCTGACCTACATTAAAAAAAACCGTGAATGTCCAGAAAGAAATATTGTAAAACTCTTTTTCTTTTAACTTTTACTATTCTTTGTCTCATCTTCACAGTTTTTTTTTAAAAAAAGAATGTTTTGGGTCAAACACAAAATAGGTTATTGCGTTAAAAGTGTCTTCTTCATATAGGATTATTAATGCTTGGCCTATAAACTTGTTTACTTCTACTAAGAGCTCAAAATTGTGTAAACATCAACAACGTATTTATAAAGACAGTTTTTTGTGCACTTGATGTGCAATACACCATTGTCACTGACTAATTTGAAGAGATAAAACACAAACAAGGACAATCCCTGAGTTAATCGCGGTCAAAGAAGATCTATCAGTGGTTAGAGACATCAGTCATGTGGCTAACGAATCTAGGACTGGTCTTAGCCAATTTTAATTATTTACGAGTGGGTTTGTCCTTTTATTTTATTAGCACACCCATCAGAGCTATACGCATATATACCAGTTACGTTAATGCATTAGGTATGAGGAAGGTTAAATTTAGAGGAAACGTAACCACATTTAAATCAATAAAGTGGAAACACATAAGTGAAAACTCATCTTCAGTATACTTTCCTGGGATTCAAACCCTGATCCCCTCTTTAAATAGACTATAGTGTCACAACCATGAGCTAGGTTGAGATGTTTGTTTTGATTTGTATAATTTTATTGGTCCCACGTGATTGAAATTGCTGGTTTAACGAACTAGATGCAATTAATTAGAAAACATAAAATAGGAATACTGACTATCCATAACAAACTTGTACTAGTTGTGAAGTAACGATATCAGATCGGGCTATAAAAGTCTTTGTGTTGTTGACATCGGGGCTTACACATGATCATCTATTCCGGAAGCAGCTACGCCGGACAGTAGCAGATAGTATCTTGAGGTCATCAGTAGCACTTGTACTAGAGGGCAACCGAAGAGCACAGGGTCCCGATTTCAAGTTCTGGGCGGGGTCGCGAGCCATTCCATCAATCTAAGTTCCAAGAGTAATCCGGTTTTCCACACGAGCACAAACGTCCAAGCTCTTATAATCCTTTTATATCTAATTTTAACATCACATTTTGTATTATCTCTTAGTGCTTACCTAAACCAAAATTCGAGCCCTTTTATATAATTTCGAACCCAACCATCTACCTTGCGGCCGACCCTACTCTTTCCCGGAAGCTATCCTGACGGATCCGATACACGGAAGGGGGGGACGGTGACACTAGTATATTGCTAGAGCTACGCCTTAGATCATTTGATCATCCATTCGTGTCTGGTTAGTAAGTTGGTTTGTTGGATCGCTTTGGATCGATTGGTCCGGCTTTACACACATTTACACCAACATTAGCCTGGAGGTATGACGGAATCTTATTCAGGAAAAAGAACCACTCCATTTCAACCAACCTGGATTAGATTCTCGAACCATACCAGGTGAGATTGACGACATTTCCCACGTGCCCACATATAAAGGTTGTTGAATAATTATTCAAATTATTGCTGGGAATGTTTAGTATTGATTTCTGTTGTTTTAATAGTAATCTCGTTAGTGTGCAAGTCATGTAATTAGTAAACTGCTTTCTCAAAGTGTTAAAGCACTAAATTATTGAAAAAGAATGGAAATTTTATAATATAATTTGGTGTATAGAAAGTGCATGGTTAATATCTTAATTTGGTTCAATCAAAACAAATTGATTTTGTATTTTCTTTTTAGAAATAATTTGGTACGCTGCAATGTATACAAACTACTTTATCACTTCTTCACCTAAAAAATGAAGACTTTACTAAAACTCGTAAGATATCGGAAATAAAATGACTTTCAATGTTGCAGAAACATGATGGGGGGAAAAAAGAGTTACATTCCAACAGAGCTTAAGTGAAATAATATACAATGTAGCAGCAACATTGAAAATAAAGTACATATCTGGTAACTAAAGGGCATAGCAATCAATTTCCCTACTAAGTGATCTTTATTTAAGAAATAGTATTTGGCCTCCATCACAATCATTAATAATTCAAATACTTGACGAGAGCACCTCTACAAGCTTGGAGCTACGTATCGGGGTACCAAAGGATTCCTAGTCACGTGGGTATCAAGGATAATGAGAGAGAGACGATGGCTTGGCATTTAGTGTAAATTTACTTTCTGTTGTACAGGAAATCCCGCTACCGAATAGCAATTTTATACCGAGAGTAAAACCCGGAATTCAGGATGAATGGGGAGACCACATTCCAGCCGAGGTTACCACGAGGTGTATGGTGCAAAACTAGCTACAACATGGTTTTCGGCAGTTTAATCTCACTCGTAAGTTTATTTGTATTTTAATCCGCCTCCGGCTCAGGCACGTCTACATGAAATATCGGCTTTATTTGATTCGCAAGTTCCCTTCCTCACATTATGTGGTTTGCCACGTTCCTGGAACGTTAGAACATTTATTTATGACTTGCCCTGTATATCAGTCTGCACAGGTAAATTATATTATTACAGACTTTTCTTTAGTTAGTATGTTACACTCAGACAACGTTACTTTGTGTAAGCAGCTGTTCAATTTCTTTCTAAATATTAATAAGTCGGTGTAAGTATGGCAAGGCCTACCTCTTATGGGGTTAGGCTATGTGGTTTAAAACTGAATTGAACGCGAGAAAGTATCATCGGATGTGCATCGGATATAAGTGTTCCTGGATGATTTGAATAATTGTCCTCAATGCCATTTAAGAAAGAAAAAAATAAAGTACATTTTCTTACAGATTGAAAATTTTTGGTTTTATAAAAATATATTTCAAATAAAGTTTTTTTTTATCTTTAATAGTTCTAAGACTTTGCGATGGTAAGTTATTTCGTATCTCTAAAGTTTTTGGGCATAGATTTTCTCCAAAATTGTTAAGTAATCTCTAATTAATTTCCAGGAAAAATGAGATGCACCATTTTAAATTTAATGTGTAACAGTTCCCGGATGTGAATTTAAATTAAAATCGTTTGAGACTATCACGAAAATATTGATTAAAAAAATAACTTTACCTAAGTAAACCACTCTTAATTTATATCATTATTATTAGCACCGTATCTTGCTACCCGTTCGGGTTATATGAACTTACGCTAATGTATAATGGTAGGGTGATTGTGAGATGAAATGTAGGACCTACAGTTTAACGTGAGATCCGAACTACGGTGGAGGCCTGGCATTCCCCACATTCACAAGTTGTGATTAATACACGTATTGTCAGAGGTGAAGGAAGGGTTTGATAATCAGATAAATCTGTGCCTGGACCGAGGATTGAACCCCGGACCCCAACACGGAGGTCTGACACCTTACACCTAGATCATCAAGTCACCCCTTAATTTGTAGAGTTAGCTATATAAGTCCAAAAACATTCTCTGAGTAACATAAAGAAAACCATAGATACAAAGTTTTATCCTGATCGGTAAAATGGTTTTGATTCAAGGGCAAGACAAAAACTCAGACGGACGGACAGACAGATGGCATCACAAAAATCACTTATTTTGTTTCAGGTGCGGTCGTGCAACGTCCATAAAAATCTTGAATTTTATTTTTATGACGATCACAATACTTCTTTCTCTAAGAGGTCCGGAGATAGTAAAAATATGTTTATTCAGCTTGGAAATAGTCTCAAAACTCTTAACATTATATTTATAAATATAAATGTTATAAAAGCTTACTCAGCTTCTTTTTAAGGAAAACTTTCTTGTATTCGCCACTAATAATTTTTATATATTTAAAAAAAAAAGTTTTACTTCTTCTTACTCGAAATCATTTTCTTCACATCCAAACGCTTTATGACCGCTTTAAATTAGAGGAAGTGATATAAAAAAAATGGGGGTTTAGAGATATTTATCACGTGTGAAAATGTCAGGATTTTACTAGCCCAACAGAACATATTTAAAAAAAACAGTAAATAAAGTTATAGTTGACCAAAATTTATGCTGGTTAAATTTACCTCCACGTCTAATAAGTTAAGAGATAAGCTTATTCCAAAATTGTAATACTTCGTAGTTAAAAAATATAGAATTCTGAAAGGAAGAACCTTTGATAAAATGGATTTAAGATATAATATTTTAAAAACCTAGTAAATCTTTATTAAATTTAACTTTTAAATTTATGATATATTATTATCAAATTTTATAAAATAAGCAAGGCTACCAAATGATTTGATATATGTTGTTTTTTTAATGTGGTGTAAAAATGTGAAATTTATCAGACCAGACTAATTATTACCGTAAGAACACCACATATTAACTCAATATATAATAAACACAACATCCACCACTTAATTATTTATCACTTGAAAGGATAAACTCCAGTTTCCTCATAGTTGAATTTTTTCGATCACGCTGTCAATCGAAATGTGGACCCCTTGTATATAAAGGCTGACATTTTACCGAATGATCTGAAGGTGTCGGACTTACTCATGTTTTCTATAATTATTTACTCTCTGGCATTAGGAACTCTAAAGTTAATTGACACCCCTACACAATTACGCCCCCTATCTTTATCTGGAGCTAGTTCTATCCAGTCCACCTCACTACACGCGATCCCTATCTTGAGTTAGCTATATCCAGTCCACTTCATTACACCCTATCCCTCTCTTGAGCTAGTTCCATCCAGTCCACCTCATTACACACTATCTCTTTAAGGTCCATTCTAATGTTATCCTTCCATCTTAGTCTAGGTCTTCTAATTGGTCTCTTCCTATTAGGTTTAACAGTCAATATCTTGAACACATCTATTTTCTTCCATTCGCTCTCTATTTCTTGTCCAAAGTAGCCGGTGATATTTGATTAACCTAACAATGTTTTGGGGTGAGTACGTTGTATATAACTCATCATTATGTATTATTCTACACTCTCCACTGTATTCATGTGTTTTCACACAAAATATTTTCCTTCGTATTTTGTTTTAGAACGGTATATATCTGTTCTATTGGTGTAAGGTAATAGATCATGTTTCACAACCATATAGATCAAACAGTTAAACTATTGATTTGTATATTCTGAGTTTTTACGTTCCTTAAAGGTAAGCGAAATTTTAGCGACTTATTGACCCAATAATAGAATTAATTTTCGAGTACCGTTCTTTTAATTATTTAATGTATCTTCTTAAAATCGCAAAGCTATAAAATCCTCAATTGGCCGAGGTCCGTAAGACATATTTATAAATATTTCAAATAAAAGAACACAACTGTTGCATTTTCTTGGTGAGTAGGTGTATGTTTATATTCTTTAGGAAGGCGCTGTCCACAATCCATCTGCTATAATACAAACACGCCGAGAACAGGTTGCGGTAACGTTAACATTAGAATTATTTTCAAGATAGATTTACGAGATGTGGAGAAATATGGGGAGCTGCTTGGAACCTCCATATTGTATACTCACGTGCAAAACTATCTTAGGACAGAGTTTAGTCAAATTTTTATAGGAAGAGCCTTTAGGTTCAACAAATAAGTTCAGTCGTTAGCGTTAATTCCCTACTGAAATAAGGGTCTCTGGTTGGGTTCTTGGCATGTCAAAAAAAATGAAATGTAAGTTTGTAAATTTCCTTTTTTTTTATAGTGATTAGTTAACTGCTGGGAAATTTAAGTTAGTTTATAGGTCATGTGTTGAAATAATCAAAATGCTCAGAAAATGCTTGTTAAATATCTTACACACACACACACACACACACATATATATATATATATACATTAAAAGTAACACAGCATCGGTGGCCGCATGGTCTAAGGCGCTACCCTCGCAGTAGACTAGACTACCAATAACGGGGAGATCAAAGTTCGAATCTCGATCGGGTGAATTGAGAGTGGCTTTTCCAATATAGTTTTTCCATTTCTCTTAACGCAAATATGGATACACTTCCTATAAATATAGTCTCCCTAATCCTTGAAACTATTAGCATAATTAGTTCATAAGCGAGACAAGTTTATAAAAAAATTGATATAATGTATGACTTGACGTATGAATACGTGAGAGTAAATATAGTGGATTTTCTAGATGTAAGATATGATCCTTCGTGTGGATATTGGACTGCATCTTCTTGTGAAAATCAAAATTTTCCGTAGTTACTTTTTTCCGGAAATTTATCCAACTTAGGATGCAATCAAGATAGCCCATATTTTTAAATTTCACGCTAAAATTTAATTCATATATTGAGGACGTTAACATCACACACAATATAAAATGGAGTAATTTTTAATGAACGATAGATATTGAACACATTTACAGGAAATTTTAATGAATATATTTTTGAGATAAAATATATGTTTTTAAATCCAAACTCAAATCTAATCATATACATTTTTATTTAAGCCTACTTAATAATTTTTTTGTGCAAAATACTTTGATTATAATTTTTATAAAATAAGTTCAATGTTGAAGTTACAGTTAAGAAATAAGAGAAACTTCTCTTTTTTTTTCATAACCATTTATCTTTTATTTTATGAGTTACAATCAGACATTAATAACACTAATAGGATATAGATAAGAGAGGTAGAATGTTTGATAAATGTACCCGCATTTCATGGACAAGGTGTGGGGGACCATTTAAGGAAAACTATGCTCATAGCGCCTTATCGGGTCTTGAACCTTGATATCCGCGTAGCAAGCAATATTGTCTAAAAAGAGATCCACGTAACAAGCAATATTGTCTAAAATAGATCCCCACGTTAGAGCATGCGATCACCGATGTGGATCAACCACATATCGACTATACCGCTTGGTGTTTGAAAGTGTCACTAACTTTGGGGTTCGGGAACCAAGTATTTTAATACTTCATTATTATCTACAAGTACTACTATTGTTTTCAAGGAACTGATTATTTTTAACATGAAATAATAATATTTACAAGTGAGGTTAATTCATTTATTACTTTCATAAGTGATCCTGTAAGACCTTTGAATTATTATTAGAAAAATCCTGGCACAATTTGTCTCCGTCAAACCAATAAAAATCAAATTATAAACATAATTCACAATATAATAATAGATTTACGAGACTTTATTTTATGAATAGTTTATGATTCCCTTTCATTAAACTTAAGCTGAAACCAAAAAGAATAACAAAAATATAAAAACTCATCATTCATGTATTTTCATCTATTTATGTCTTAGGTATTCGTAAGTTTCTGCGGAATTTAGATGAAAAGTAAAAAAAACGCGGAGTCGCGGATATTTATTACTTCAGCAGAAGAAAGAGAAAGTAATAAACTACTTTCACAGTTCTAAGGTAAAACAAAACAACTGAACGCGAGGCTGGAATACAAATATTAGAAACAACGGAGAAACTTGTTGAGTTGTTTATTTACTCTCGCACGTTAAACATATTGAGAAACATTCTTTTTACTCGAGAACCAAGTCATTTACCTTCATATTTGAGTGAATATGTATTCTGAGGTGTACAACATTTTGACGGCCTAAATTGTGAGGCGTGCTTTCTTAATATTTTTGTGTTTTGGGCTGTGAATGACAAAACGAGTATTGCAAGGTGTTATGATGAGCTTGCAAACAAATATAACAAAAGCGCTGATAACATAAACAGAGAGTCAGCATTCCTTACGGTAAACCAGGCCAGAAGGCAGAGTATAAAGTAGTGTATCCCATCTAACAGGGCCGACTATTCACTATCGAGTCTAGGGGGTTACTCTGCCCGTTTTAAAGCTACGTGGGATAAGATGCCAGCACATCAGTACTTGTATTGAGACCTACAGTTTGAGTCCAGGGTACCAGGGTTCGTAAACCGTGTAGAATTCATTTAGAGGTCAGACGGGCCATTAGTTATTCCTTGCAGTAATTCATTCTGCTACAATCTTATAAATAAACTTTTAATATATCTTATATTTTTAATATCACTTATCAACATCACATTTGTAATATACATAGTAGTATTAATAAAAACCACAAAACCTAGGTCGAACATCAATTGGGAGCCCACGCATTTATTTACCCCCTCCCCCCATACTTGGGCCACAAAACATCCTGACAAACATTAGGTCCACGGCGGTAAGACTGAGGGGGATCGGGGGGGTGGGGGGCAGGATAGTGGTAAGAAGAAAGTTTTTTAGACCTTTATTTCATCATATATATATGACTCGTGAAGTTTCCTGAATATGAAGTTACCAAGATTTTCTCGTTTGAAAAATAACAACATAGGGGTCGGTTTTCTAAAACAAACATTTAAAAATTATTAATTCCCACATAGATGAATGTGAGGTCTAAATATATGACTCATCTAGTTTATTTAACCGATGATGGAGGGGTCATTGTTCAAATACCGTGTGGGTGTATTTGATGATGATTTTATCTAAATAATTTTCCACTCTTCCTCCATGCAAATGTGAGCCCTTTTCCTCTTGGTTTACATTTATTCTTCCTAACCACCTAACCTAATAAAAATACATATAACCTAGACGAGTAAATTATACGTGACCAAATAATAAATAAATGGTACAACAATCATATTTACTTTATCACAACTGAGCATTATAGCTTGTAATAAAACTAAAAAAATTGATATCATTTAACTAGCCTTATATTAGTTTTTCTCAGGAAAAACTACTTAACATCATGTTAGTCACAATAACAATCATCAATATAAACATTTTAATAAATTTGTAGACAATTTGTAAAATACCATAGAGTTAGAAGGTAAGTAAACAAATTTTCAGACAATTTTAAAAAATACAAAAAATGCAATCATTAGTTATAGAAAGCATTAATATTATTTTAATTTAAAAAAATCCAAAATATGTTCTTATTTATCATGAAAGACAATTCTCAGATATTTATATTGAACTAAATCTTAGAAGCAATTTTTTTTTAAAAAAAGTCAGATTTTCAGTAACTTTTCATCACTCAACTGCTCTTAAATTATATTTTACAAAAATTAACATAAGTATCATTTATCATATAAAATAGTTTTCGAAAACCAATTTAAAACCAAATCTTTCTATGCATTTTCAAAATATTTAGAAGTTTTGAAAATCACTCACCAGTTAACTTACCTTTAAAAATATTCTACCCGAAAAAAAGTATACATTGTTATTTGTCAGTTCAAGCCTTAACTAAATACAAATTTTAATTATAGATATATTTTAAATTCTCAAGTTATGAAAATATAATTAATAGTTTAAACAAAAGTATTTAAATACGGCCTCTTGAATGTAAACACAAATTCTTTAACAAAATCATTTTCGAAATAATTGAAATTAAAAAAAAAAATCGCAAAACACCAAACCACCCTTAATTTTAAGGTTAGGGTCTAAAAAAAATAATCGAGTGTATTATAGCTTATAAAATATAAATATTAGATTTGAACAAAATACATAAACCGTGTATTATGGCTGAGACAGACAGACAGACAGAATTCTAAAATCCAATTGTTTTGGGTTCGGGCTCACATAAAACGTAAAAATCCATTATAAGCTTGAGATCAATTATTTTTCACGAACACGATTCTCTTGATAAGAGAAAATAAAAGAATGAATAATTCCATTAATGTTTAAATTATCATCACTCTTATTATTACTATTTAGAGTCCTTATATCTTTGGTAAATAGTCGGTCTACTGAGCCAAGGGTCCCGGGTTCAACTTTCAACATCGTTAAAAAAAGTATTGATCGTGAAATTGAAGTTTCCCCTTTCACAGAGGTAGAATTAAGCTAGTTTGTATGTTGTGTTCTGATATGATAGGTTGGCCCAAACAGTGTATATGTTAAATACCCCTGGTAAATATATAGTTATAATGAATGTATTCTTGTTTATTAAGTTTGTTGTTGACGGTTTCAATGAAATATGACAATCGTTAGCCTACTTTTAAATATAAATAATTTAAACTTAGCCTTTTTTTACTTCCGGGGTATAAACACAAGTCGTCCATCATAATCATCATCATCATCATTATATCCTCCATTATTCCTCTTTCTCCCATCCATTCTCGACATTATCTAACAGGATGAACAAAAGAAAAATATCAGAACATCTCCATTCATTTCCGAGAAATGGTCCGGACTTTAATTTCATTTTCCTCCTCCTGATCGCCGCCATTAAGACGTACTATTTAACATTCCAGAGAACCCGCTTCAGTGGCCGCGTGCTCTAGCGCGCTACTCTCGCAGTAGAGTAGGCTACCGATGACTGGGAGATCGGGGTTCAAATCTCGGTCGGTTGTATTGAGAGTAATTTTTACAAAATGTTTTTTCCACTTTCCTTTCACGCAAATTTAAGTACACTTCCTCTTGATATAACCTTCGACCGAATGGTTAGTAAGACACACTGTGATAAAGCAACTATTTACGCTAATATGTTAGGGATGAAGAAGGTTGAATTTAGAGAAAGTGTACCCACATTATCATGAAGGAGTAGTGGACCACCATTCAAAAAAAAAAAGTCAGTAATTCCAACCAGGGTTTAAACCCTTATATCCCCGTCATCGACAATCTAGGCTATTGCTAGTAGTGACACCTTAGACTATTTGGCCACCGAGACAGGTCAAAAACTTTTATAAATCAAACTATTGATTAACTTATTCATTTTAACATTGTAATTGTTTAAATTATTTGTATTAATAATTGTAATTATCTTAGTTCATAAAATAGTAAAATTTATATTTCGTATGGTATCAGTAATGTAAGCCATAAAAACATTTAATATAATGTATGTAATTAGTTAATATATTATGTGATACAAATATTGTTTTATTAATCTTACGTTAACTATAACTAAGGGTCTTGTGATGTGTTTGTGCCGAAATAAAAAGTATTATTTAATGTACTCGCTGTACAATATTTATTAAATTTTGAGGTTCCTCTTGAAGACAACTGATATCACGTACGAATATGTACAAACGACTTTGTAGGGTTAGTATGAGAGGTTAATTTAGAGGAGTAGAACCCGAATTTGCGAGTAGGGAGAGTGGCAAATCATTTAATAATAACCACCCTCAATACAACAGGCTGGGATTCGAACCCTAACCTCCACATCGCAAGCAATCCAACATAATACGATAGTGACGTGTTTGACCAATACGAACAGCTATGTACGGATATTGTTTGCAAAAAAAATTGTCAATTAATTAGTTACTCAAAAAGTTTCCAATTTTGACTTTTGTGACTGTACGTGTGACAATCCTATCCTGACATCTTATCATATCTTTAAATTGACCCCGTGGTGTAGTGGTCAGTGCACCTGTCTACGAGTATAGGGGTCCTGGTTTCGGTTCCCGGCTGGTACCTTGGGTATTTTTCCCGAAAGGGTATCTACTCACATTTACCAGGGTTTGGTTTATTAGGCTCAAGCTAGGGGTAGTTTCTCCCACATACTCGCTCATTTCATCGGGACGTGGAAAAAGCCTCCACGTAAAGGATGTGCTATTAGCAGCGTACATTCGGGCGTCCCCTGGGTAACAGTAGATTGTTACTGGCTATTATTTCCACAACTGGGCCACGAGTGAATTGCAATATCTTTATATCATCTCTCTAAACTCCTCAGTGCACACCACGCCTTGTTTACCGGTAACAACTCCTCGTGGCTACAGACGTATGGTCACACACCTGGCCACATGCGTTGTTTGTGTAACGGTATCTGGCGAGAGAAAGCCACTTCACTCTACATATGTTGCTATCACACATGTATAGTTCTCCCTTGTTGAGTCAATGATATGGGACCACTCACATGACTAGTACAACCACTGCCGTAATATATAGACCTATTCTTGTGTATTGAACTTTGGGTTATTTTGCGAGTACTAAGCAGATTAAAGGAACTCTTTCAATAGTAAACTATTTTATCACAATATTTAATATATATATATATATATATATATATATATATATATCACGTAACGTCTTGTTATATATCAGTAATAACCACATTTATCACAATGATTAGGTAGAGATGAATATATTTAAATTTTGAGGAAATATACCCGCATTTGCATGGAGGGAAAAGAGAAAATAATTGATAAAAAGTCCTCCCAAGCACACCTGAAAGAGATAATTAACTAATCAAATGTTGACCTTGGTGGTTTTGGGGTAAATTTTCTCGTCTCAGGACTAGATGTTCGTGGGTTTAACCTAATTGGGTTCGAACGATTTTTCTTGAGTGATATAATTCCATAGCACAACTTCCTTAGGATGGTAAGTAAAGCCATCGGTCCCATGTCGATTGTAGAAGTGTAAAAGAACCCCGAAAGGTATGTAACAATACCTAGTCTACATAGGCTCAAATACCTTGTATACCTTTATAAAAAAATACTTAAAACAAATTAGATTATTATTATTAATATCATTTTAAATGATTTTTTCTTTTAGTCTGATGAAATAAAAAAAGGAAGAGTCAGGAATCGAATATGTGAGCTTACATTATGAGGATGTCACGTCGCAATCTCAACCAAGAGGGCAGTTATCTACGCTGAGAGTGTGGGAGAAAGAATTACTATATACTATTGCCATTTCACACATACATATTTTTATTAAAAGATTGCATAAATTGTCTAATTTTTTTTTTTACTTTGGTAAATCTAATTTGTACAATGGTGAGCTTATTCCAACAAAACAACTCTAGAAGGATTCAACCGAAGAGGGGGATGGTATCCATCTTGTTTTACAAGACTTCACTAGACAGAAAAGTCTTGTTTCGAGCGGTGTTTATAGCTGGCGAGTAGAATTATTATCTTGCAAGCCGCTAGCGTGACGTCAGCAAGCCAATAGTGTGACGTCAGTTTTCATAGTTCAGGAATTTAAAATAAGGTATTTGCTACCGCTAGCTACTTGCTACCCAAGGATATTGCCTGCGGATATTATGAAAATACACTGGCACGTTCGTTTTTTTACATAATCACAAGATTTTTATTTTGGACGTTAACTTCGATAGAATTTTCTAACAAAATCTTCTTAATTTCTAAACGTTCTATGTAAGCAAACACACTTCCCAAACTTATGAAACGTTTCAAAAGATAAAACTGTAAACACATTGTTTAATTTGATCTTGTAACTATTTAAAAGTAGCTATACAGTGTTTTTTTGTGTTTGGTAATTCATTGAACCCATTTATAAACTGCCGTACATATTTTAAAAATGGTTTTCGTGTCCGATAATTTGGCAATGTGTACACTCATCATGTTTGACATTTCGTTAACACTTTAAACATTAACTGGTTGTTTAAAAAGAAACCAGTAAACACTTTTCAAATTTATTTTTATTTTACTCGTCTTTTTTTTTTTGTAAAAGATTCCTTTTAGCTAATGGATTATTTTAAAACGAACTTTAGATTAGTCATCATAGCGTATCGCATAAATATTTACATCTCGTAGCACGTATAAGACTTTCCAAAAACATATTGAAATGATCACGTGATGGCTGTTCTTTAATCTTATATATAAAGAGAACATATTTTATTCTTTATTTTTATTTTACTTTGGTAAGATATTAATCTTATTGTTTTGTGTGCCCCAAATCCAAAAAGGTGGGTCTTGAAATTCTGTTTGCCTGCCTGTCTATCTGTCTAGCTATCTATCCCTGGGATTAGATCCGAAACGTTTATATGGGTTTAGGTTAAACTTTATATTTAGATGTAATATGGTTGACATTAAGGATTTATTTATTTATTTTAATAACCAATATTTATCTGCTGAAAAATGTATTTTTTTGTTTGGGCAGTGTTTTAAATGAAATATAATAATATATTTTTATCTTTACAATTATTACAGGTTATTTTAAGTTTAAAATTTTTTAATAAAATGGCTGGATTAATTTCGTTTACAATTTATAAACGAACCATGTTTATTTTGATTAAAAAGTTGATATAGCCTATTTGTTTTTCCAAGGAAAACTAATTTATGGAAAAAATTACTGAAAATTTATTTTTGACAATTTGGATTAAAGCTATAAACACTATTTTAATAACGTTTATGCAGTTATTGTGTCTTATCTTTAAGGTTATTTTAATATATGATAGTTTCCATTGATTTACCAGGAACTATATATTTTGTTTTGACCTATAAGACTGTATCCATCCGTTACCACATGGTCTAAGGCGTGATATCTATATAGACTGTGGTATTGGTAATATGTTAGTCAAGTCTCAAATATTGGGCAGATAAAACAGGGTTGCTTTTTTAATCCCTTTTCAACAATAGGGCAGGGGAACTTTCCTTTCAACTGTTTTTCTACTTACTTCATTGGCCGCGTGGTCTAACGCGCTAATCTCATAATAGACTAGACTGATGAGGACGGGATCGAGGTTAGAATATTGGTCGGGTGCATCGAGGGTGGTTTTCCTGGTTGGTTTTCCACTCTCCCTCTATGAAAATGAGTATGCACTTCCTTTAAATAAACCTTCCTAATCCCCAAAACCATTAGCGTAATTAAACACCAAATGGGCAATAAACGCAGTGCTAAAAAAATTTAATCCCTGATATGTAACGTATAGATCAGAACATTAACCATAAAATAAATTCATACAAAAGTTCAACAAAAAAATTTTTACAAGACAAAATAAACATTGGGGACATTTATTTTTATTCACTTTTCACGCATTTTTATTACATGTTTACGCACAAGTTAACTATATATTTTACAATTGAAGTAATTATTATAATTTAGTGGTAATATACTATCCTCCAAAAATGTATAGCATTTCTTCCTTCACATTAGACGGTTATGGCTACTAAAATGTAGCAACCATTTTGGTGGACGATTTATAACTCGTGGATGCCAAAGTAACCTCTTTTTATATATATATATATATACACACGTTGGATGTGTTCTTGGCCGAGTCCCATAGAATCTGTATCAGTCCTCATGAATTATTCCAATGAATGAATTCAACAAACGATGGGCCGCTTTTCATGTATCTCTTTCAATCGTCAGTCAAGATAATAGGAAATACACACATCATGTATGAAGTAATAACGGTCTAAGTCACACACAAACATACTGAAATATACAGTAATCTGATTTTAGTCGGAATGACAGTTTAAAATATACAATATTATTTATTTGTGGCCGACATAGATATCATTTTACTATATTATAACCCGCCTCGGTGGCGTAGTTGGCTAACGCGCTTGTCGTGTTGAGCTCGACTGCTGAGGGCGGGGAGATCGAGGTTCGAATCTTGGTCGGGTGAACTGGGGGTGGTTTTTCCTAAATGGTTTTACACTCTCCCTCCACGCAAATTCGGGTTCACTTCCTCTAATTCAACCTTCCCAAATCCTAATCCATTAGCAGAATTAGTACTTAAAGCGTATAACCCGAACGGGTAGTAAGACGCGGTGCTAAATATTATTAAATGACTATATTATACTTGCCATTTCATATGTATTGATTTTTTTTTCTCATATGGTGCATTTGAACAGGAGGAACATGACAGCAAGTTTCAGGCGCCTTGTATGTAGACTATTAGCTCCGCTGGTTTCACAGAACGTTGCCCAGGGTACACCATCTGGAGGTTGTCTACACGTGGTTCGCGTAATGAGATGATGTGGAGTCGGGATGAGTCACAAGCCTCGTCTATATTGTAACACAACCTGTTGGCCAACACGATACCAACAAGTTGTGTTACAAAATAAACGCATTCCCAACTTGTTGGCCAACATGTTTGTTTTCTGAAAATTGAAAAATTACACCTAGACACTGGAATCGAGCCCGGGACCTTTGGCTTAGTACGCCAATGCTCTAACCACTGAGGTATCCAGGAATCGTCCCGTGCCCAGGGTCATTCTTCACTCATATTTTAAAGCAGTACAAGTTTCAGCAATAAGCCAACTACCGAGTCTAATGTGGCTGCGTTATCTGATAGCGTGTGATCTTAATAAAATCACACATTTGTAGCCGACGATTTCCACACGTCCATCATAGACTCTGCCTTAAAATACGAGTGAAGAATGACCCTGGGCACAGGACGATTCCTAGATAACTCAGTGGTTACAGCATTGGTGTATTAAGCCAAAGGTCCCAGATTCGATTGCCGTGTCCAGGTGTAATTTTTAAATTTTCAGGATTTGAGATCTAATCTTCACTAAAGCATAAATAATAGCTTTAACTATTTGATTCTTCAACGTATTGGAGTTGAAAGAGCCGGTCAGAGCCAACAAGTTGTGTTGGATCATTTGTCGGAGATAATGAACGACCAACCCAACATGTTGGCTGAGTTGGGAGGTTCTGCGCATGCGCTATTGAATCGAGTCAGTCTCTATCCTTGGTGACGCGCGTATTTTGCGACTATACATTACTCCCATAGTCGTTTCCAGTTGCTATAAAGTGCAGTGTAGTAGCAAGTTTTTCTCCAGGACTCCAGGAGTCCCAAAATTTTCCCTCTCCATTTCCCATGTACGCACCTTCAATTCAACGTTTAGCTAAAAAAGAACTTCGAGCCTCCCCCCCACCCACCGTTTCTTAATTTTTTTTCTTCAATAGTACACTTCCTGTCAACACAATGAATGAAGAAACGGCAAGTAATAAGTTGTTATCCATGTCTAGAAATATGTAGACTGATTAAAAACTAGCAGAGGAGCCGAGATTTTGGTCCAACAAGCTGTCGACAATAAACGAGGCCTTAACCGTAACCAACCAAACCCTGGAGACCATTGAGATAATTCCCTAAAGTGAAAAAAATATCTGCTAGCCGGTAATCAAACCCAGAAACCTTAGGCTCGTATCCAGATGCACTGATCACAACAACACTAGACCAGTTATATGTTTTGATCATTTCTATCAAAAGTGACAGCTGCAGACAACATGTCTTGACGTATGAATATATAGAACTTGTTTTAGAAACTGATAACTAACAGCTACTGTTCTTTCCTATCAAAATCATTATATAGTTAATTAACCGTCCAGATATACTTTATAGAATTTATAGACAAAACAAAACTATATTATTTGAGAGAACATATTATATTTTAAAAAAAACTGTAGATATGAGTATTTAAACTATTTATTGATCTATTTTATTTGTTTGCACTGCATCTTTCTTCCCGTTAGGGATACACGCATATGAACTAATTACGCTAGTGATTTAAAGATTAATAAGGTTGAATTCAGATGAAATGTACCCGTTTTCATGTTGAGGGAGAATGGAAAATACAATAGAAGAATAAACCTTAAATACGCCCGAACAAGATTCGAACTTTGATCCATCATTGGCAGTCCAGTCTATTTTGAGTGTACACCTTAGACCATTCGACCACTGAGGTGGGTAGCGATATATTTAAATCGTCCATTAATGGATGATTCCCACATAAATGTTTCCACTTCTCGCCATAATATCAGCCAGTGAAGTCGATCATTAACGTCTCCCAACAATTCTATCTTCAGTAAATAACACGATCTAACGATCAACAAGATACGGCTCTAGAGAATTTTTTACCATAGCTATGTGGCTTAATATAAGTATAACAATCAACAGTGGTCTTGGGCATGTAATGAGGATGTTGGAGTACATGAGATAGTAGAGGAAGCAAGACTGAGATGGTATGGTCATGTAATGAGGATGTTGGAGTACATGAGATAGTAGAGGAAGCAAGACTGAGATGGTATGGTCATGTAATGAGGATGTTGGAGTACATGAGATAGTAGAGGAAGCAAGGCTGAGATGGTATGGACATGTAATGAGGATGTTGGAGTACATGAGATAGTAGAGGAAGTAAGGGTGATATGGTATGGACATGTAATGAGGATGGAAAAAGAGAGGATGACAAAGAAAATGTTGGAAATTAAATACGTCAAGAAAAAACTGCAAAAGAGGTCAAGAAAGAGATAGGCAGAGCAGATAACAGAAAATGAGCAAGTAAAAGGAGAAGAATTGTGGAATAACAAATAAAGAATGGTGGAATATCAGAGAAATATGGAGATATTTTGCTAAACTGATCCAGCCACAATCTGGAAACATTTGATAATGATGATGGTATTTTTTATTTATTTAGCACCGCATCTTACTACCCGTCAGGGTTATACGATTAGGTACTAATTAAACTAATGGGTTAGGAATTGGAAAGGTTGAATTTAGAGGAAGTTAACTTGCATTTGCGTGGAGGAAGAGTGGAAAATCATTTAGGGAAAACTACCCCAGTTCCCCCGACCAAGATTCGAACCTAGATCTCCGCATCCTCAGCAGCCTTGCTCAACACGAAACTAGTGCGTTAGCTAGCTGCGCCACTGAGGCGGGTAGTTACGCTACTAACTAGCAACAAATTAAGAGAACAGAATCTATAGAATAAAATTATAGAAAGTGAAAGGGCATTTGCCTAGAGAGAGGGCTTGAACTCAACATGTAAACAACAACTCATATATCTAAATTAATTAGTATTAAACTATAGTCTTCCAAGTCGTAGTCTGGTACTGTACATCATCCATGCAGCGAATACTGGATTGATATAAAAATTTAATTACAAATCTAAGTTGTATCTTTTTTTTAGTCCTCTATGTGTTCAATTTTTATTTTAATTTTACAAACGTTCCGTTTTTAAATTGAATGATCAAACTGGTCATGCTTCTTGGGTTAATTAATATTTTATTTGTATAATGTTGAACAGATTTATCCTTTTTTTTTAGTATTTACGTTCAAGTTTTTTTTACAAAGCCCTGTGTAATTTACATAATTTTTCCAAGAGTTCAAAGTTTCTTGACTGATTAATTCTTGCATGAAATTTTTATACAAGGCCAGGTAAATATTTATAACGTATGAGAAGATTGAGTTTACAAAGTTGAAAACAATTACTCCTAAAGTAAAGAGATATAAACAAAATAAAATATGCATGAAACAGGAAAAGATTGACCTACCCTTTTATGCTTTTGTATAGTTATCTAAAAACGTGACTGGATTGTGTGTGTATATATATATATAGTTTAGAAGCGGGTATGGCAGTAAATTAAACTAATTATAACTAAACACAAAGTTATACCAACAATATAAACCTAAACTTTAATAAAAACGTATGCTTTTTGTCCTATTAAAAGTGGTAATTCCAGTATTTTTCTCTTTAGAATAATAATTTTTATTTAAAATTATTGTATATTTAAAAATGTACATGAAAGTATAATGTGAACAAATAAATATACCTACCTAATATAACTTATATAATAACATGAGGATAACTTACACTTTACATTGCTACCACTGGACAGATAATTCATGAATGACTTTTAAATGGAAGCGACCTATTTTCTTTAAGAGACAAAAATAGTGATTTTAATTTGTTTGTAATTACACTATAGGATATAAATATATTAATATACATGTGTAAAAATTATGAAAATAAAGTAGCCTCACTTTTAATAAAACAGGTAATCATGAAACTACATAATATTTTATTATATTTATTGATAAACAGAAAGATCCAAAGCGATGAGTATAGCTTTGATATGAAGCTTAAATTATTCAGCTTAAAATTTATTGATTAAATAATTAACTTAGTATTTCTAACACTATATTACAAGGCATTAATGAATATTTATTAAATTAATAGATAAACTAAAGTATGAGCTATAAAAATTTACTAAACATCTCATCTACAATTTGCACGAAACTTTCACCCCGTCTCGCAACTTGTTCAGGCAAAAGGCTTTTATTATATTATTTACGTTAATGTGTGAGAAATGAGTAGGATTATATTAGAGTGAATATACCCACATTTGGCTGAAGAGAGGGGGATAAATCATATAGGAGAAATAACAACCTTAATACTCCTGACCAGAACTCAAACCCCGGTCTCCCCTTCACCAACAATCTATTTAGAGAGTGATGAGTTAAGCCATTTGACCAATAAATCTGACCTATTTGATTCTTGATCTATATTTAATAATGACGTAATGTGGATAGGGAAATGGTTTATTTTATATATTTAATGAACAGCTTTTAAAAATAATTAACGAGACTCTAAGGGTGTTTAATTATCCCCTTTAACGACCACTGGATAGCCATTAAACAAATCTGTAGGGGAAAAAAAAACAGTAATTGGTTGGGTAACGATTTCATAGACCTTTCACAAGGAATATTTTAACAACATTATCATGTTATTGGTTTAATTTTAAAGATAAAAATTTATCTAAAGTACTATAGACAAATATATAATACTTTTTAATACTTTGATAAAAATAAATAAGAAAACTTATTTAACAGTTGCAGCTTTCTGATCATCAATATAGATTAGGGCTAAGTCCCATTTAGCAGTCAATTATGAATAGTGTTAATTATTATAGTAAGTTAGTATAATGTATAAAACAAGAAAATGTAATCATTAAAAAAAATAACCTACATTTTACAAAAAAAAATCTAAAATTTAAATTAGAACAATTAGTTCTAAGCATTTCAATAAAATAAAGATAATGAATAAATAAGCCCCTTCCAGATTAATAAGTCTTTTTAAATTAAAATTATGGTCAGTGGAAATGAAAATTAAACTTTAAAAATTAATAAAACGTGTATTTATTCCTTATTTGATATTTATATCATTTTCCCCTTTGATATATCAAATGGTTTGTCTCCTAGCAAAAATATACTATTTATCATTAACTGCCAGATAAAGTTAATTCTATATTGAAGCACAGAATAACGAGAGTACAGATTTTCATATTCATTTATTATCAACGTATTTAAATTTATTTCCTCTCTTCCAAAAAGATTTTCAACAAAAATATTTAATAGGGTAAATTTATTATTTGAAGCGTGGTTGGAAATGTAAACAAATGGAAAGTTTGATTTTATACATCTAACTGCAAGAACGGGAAAAGGTTATATCGCTTTCTAAAATTATACTGGTGTAGTTTTTTGATATTATTTGTATTACTTCTTAATCATGATTGTTGAAGTAATTAATAGTTGGTCACTAGCCTTCAATCACACACTATTTAGTTTTATTATATATTTCTGCAATATCCTGCGTTCAAATTTTATAAAAAATAATAAATACTGACACACGTATTGAGGTTACAATGATTTCCACTAAATAGTGTTATGTAAAAAAGATTCCTAGATACATATTAATTTACTAAAAGTAACTGAACCTATAAAAATAACGTAGCTCAATTTTGTTTACAGGGAACTGTGTTTCTGAAATAGCACAGCTCAATTTGCTTCAGGAAACCGTAGTCTTAAATTAACAAATATCTTTTTTATAGGGAGCCATGTTTCTAAAAAATATCCCAAATTAATTTGTTATACATACCCGAATCGGTGATCACGTCGTCTAACGCGCTACTCTCGTGTTAGACTATACTGCTAAAGATGGGTAGATCGAGGCTCTATCCCGGCTGGGTGCAATGAGGGTGTTTTTTTCCTAAATGGTTTTCCACTCTCCTTTCACGCAAATGCGGGCGCACTTCATCTAAATCAAACGTCCCCAATCCATTAGTGTAATAGGTACATAAACTCATAACTCTAATGGGTAGTTAGACGTGGTGCTAAAACAAATTGTTATAACGAACCATATTTCTAAAAGTAACACAACTCAATTCGCTTCAAGATACCGTACGTCTTGTCTAAATATATCCCTTGTTTCTAAGATAAAGGATTACATAAAGCTTAGTGAAAGCACGTACTGGATAATTATATATCTTATTATTTGTTAAAACAACAATGGCGAGGGATCCTTTTCGACGATCAATCTCCAAATGACAAGACTTTCAGTTAAAGGTCTAGAGGAAAGCAATTCCCCTGTTTATGTTATTTCTTCCTTAGACCGTAAACAAATCATAAATTTTAAGAGAAGAAAGTCACGATCTTGAGCTCGGCATTGTAAAAACCAGCTAGTGAAATGTTGGTTGTTAAATGACGAGATGACCTTTCTTCTAATGGAATCATATCGTGAAAGAGACACACAAGATAAATGTTTTAGACACAGAGGTATAATAAAGGTGGTAGAAAGGTTTAGATCATGGTACCTTGTCGATGTTAGGTCCTCTATAAAAACAATGAGGTGTCCTTTTTTTGGTTTCAACTTCAAAAATATTAAGTTCTATTCACTAATAAGTCGAGCTTGTATTGACAAAGATAAAAATGTTACTGTTAATTTTAAAATAGGAATTTTTTTTTCTTCAGTGGTGGTCTGTGACCTATTAAGTAGGTTAAGAAATGGGAAGGTGGCAATTAAAACCTATTGCATATATATAACGTAATCAAATACTGTGGCGGGGGACGAGTGGTGAAAAGGACAAAGGGGGTGGAGGGGTGTTTACAAAAGTTGTTAGAAAAATAAGCTCACCTTAAAATTATTTTAATTGTGTTAATAATAATAATAATAATAATAATAATAATAATAATAATATTATTATTATTATTTTCTCGCGTATGCCACCAGGGTTTGTCAGCTAAACATCCCTGGTTTTATATTGGAAATGGCGGACATGTAGCCATGCTCCGAGTTTGGACCACCCTGTAGTTTCGGTTACTTGTCCAAATGAGATGATGTTACGATAATGATGCTTATGCGATGCCAGCGGAGGTAGTAAGGACGTTACCTACCTATGACGTCATGTCAGATCATGATAAGATTTCTTAATTTAATGAATCTACATATTATTCGGTGAGTTTTATAGATATAACGTTGAGACAAAACCCATACATTCTTAAATAATTATAAAAAATAGTCCTAAAGTGTTACAAAGTTGTTATTTTCATCGCAGGAGTCTTCCTGCCAGGAACTAGATTTAAAAAGTCCATGGTAGCGAATTTCTACCTAGAATAGGAATCAAGAAAAAGGTAATTTTAAAAAGCAAGTCAATTTTTTCAAAGATTAAATAGTATTGTGACTGCTGACTGTGTAAACTCGTCAGAGGAAGAGGGTACTTGATGTCAGTATATAAATAAAAGGCCTCTCAGGGTGAACTGCTAATTTATTTCCCTATATTTCTATTTCGTACTTTGGTGCCAAGTGAGATATTTCTTACAGCGTGTTTAGTGTGATTTTGGTAGGAAGAACAGTAAAACTTAGTTATCAAAGTTATATAAACCATTTAATATATTCATACATCAAGTTATGTGATCTACAGATGTCACTTTTGATAGATATCATTAATACCTATTAAATAAAAAACTATTATAGTAAAATGTTATCAATGTTGGCTGAAAATAAATATGTGTGAATTTTCTCGACCGTCATTTTGACCAAAATCAGGGTAAAAGTGTGTCAAGCTAAGATGAAACTCACTTCACAAAATAGCTTCAAAATCTCAAAGTAGGCAATGTGGTTAAGCCTCATTAACCAGACTGTGTAAACCATAGGCCTTTTCTTCTGTACGGAAAAAACCCATCTGTATTAGCGCTGGGAATCTAGCCTGGGATTTTTAATTAAGTAGCCAGGAATGCTTACCATAAGACCAAAATACCTGCCATCTAATTAATATTGAGATACTGAAAATAAATAAATCCTGAACGGATAATGGGTTATATATATTAATATTTGCCTACGTTTTCCTGTAACGATGTCAGATTATGTTATCCCGTGGGTTAAAGGAAGTCTTAAAGTATTTACTCTACAGTGGATCCGGTGACCTGGTGGTCTAGGGGTAAGGAGTCGGACTTCTGTGCTGGGGTTTGGGGTTCAATCTTTGTTCCTGACACTGATTTATCTGATTACCAAACCCTTCCTTCAACTCTGACAAGACGTCTTGTGAATGTGGGGAATGCCAGGCCTCCACCGTGGTTCGGATTCCACGTTAAACTGATAGGTCTTCCATTTCATCTCACAATCACCCTACAATTATACATTAGCGTAAGTGCGTATAACCCGAACGGTTAGTAAGACGCGGTAATAATAATAATAATAATAATAATAATAATAATAATAATAATAATAATAATAATACATAAGAGCCGATGTTAGTGACACATTCAACCACCAAGCGCTGTTGTAAAAATATGAGTGAGAGAAGATAGATGTTATTGGTTTGTTGGAACTCATTTGTATTATGTTTCAGATGTTAACGACCTTATGAGAATTTAAACTTAGGGTATTCAGAGTCTATTTATAATATTTAGTAAGTTTATTTTTTTTCAGATAAAGTTTTTTTTTATATTTAGCTCTACCTATCACATATCTAGTCAGTCAGATGATATACAAATTCACATAAATTGCAATTTATTTACAATAAACATATTAATAACTTAAAAGGAGGCAAAGAAGATATAACCAAATAATTATTATCAAAGAGATACAAATGGTGATTAATGTTATTCGGATATAAATTCATCATACATATAATTAATAATTTAGTTTTGTTTGACGCATTAGCTCAGTCAGTAAGGTGTCTGTCTACATATTTAAGGGTCCCGGGTTTGATTCTTGGCATGGGAAATTTGGATTACACCTTTCACATAGATTATTTTAAGGCAGTAAACGGTGCTGTGTCTGATTTAAGTTAGTTTAAGTCGTGTAGCTGATATAATCAACAGAAAGTGCAAGCTAAATTCTTCAGAACAGACATTTAAAATAATAATAATAATATGGCTACTGCTCTGAGCTATTCTAGAAATGATACCAAAATATTCCATTTTATAAAAAAATTACCTCTATGAATGAATTTCAATAGCATCTTAATTATGTCTTCTTATTTTTACTATCTTTATTATACACATTCCGTGTTATCTGAATGTTTAAATCAGTCGTGTAGGAACGAGGAAAGTAGAACTTTAGAAGAAATGTACCCAAATTTACGTAGAAGAAGAAGGGAAAACCATTTAGATAAAGTCAGCTTTAGTTGATTATCATAATAACTGAATGTAAAACATAACAAAAATATTTTGTAGACTCAAACAGTTTGTTCGGAGGGTGTGTTATGAAGCGATTGGATGAGTGAGAAAAAGGATGTTTTAAGGTGAAGCAGTTTTTGGTTCAATATCAAGAGGGCTAAACCTCTCCAATATCCCTCATACTTTATACAACTCTTTTTTTTTTCTCTCTTTTCAAAATTGTCTTCAGTTACGTGATCGCTTGGAATGACTCGCCCGTATATCCTGTATGGAAGGGAGCAAAACTATCTTCCTCATCAAAGTTACGCTCTGAGACGTTTAAACTCTGTGATATTTGTTATTCGGGTTAGGGATGAGGTATTTTAAATACACCCACATTTACGTGGAAGGAGAGTGAGAAATCAATTAGAAAAAAATCCTTCATTATTCCAAATTGGGATTCAAACCCCAACCTCCCCATTATAGGCAGTCTAGTCTAACACGAGAGTAGCGCGTTATAACACGCGGCCACCAAGCTAGGTAGTTGGTAGTTTTAAATCCCATGAAAGTATTTTTTTGTAACTATCAAATATGGTAGGTACATTCAAATGGAATACTATTTCAAGTCTAATGAACTGTTCTAATTAGTAGCCTACGTCCTGTAAAAATACACGTTAAAATTCCGAAATAAAACAACAAGGCAGTTGTTTTATTAAACTAATTGTTTAATGATAAATTAAATAACAAGGTTAATATATTTGATAATTGTGGTTATAACAGTATCTAAATATCATATTAATTTTAAATTGCCAGGCCTCCACCGTGGTTCGGATTCCACGTTAAACTGTAGGTCCTCCATTTCATCTCACAATAACCCTACCTTTACACATTAGCGTAAGTGCGTATAACCCGAACGGGTAGTAAGACGCGGTGCTAATAATAATAATAATAATAATAATAATGATAACATTTTAAATTGAAAAATTACACCTGACACGGGAATAGAACCCAGGACCTTTAGCCTTCCCTAAATTTCCGAGTTTGATTACCGCGTACAGGTGTTATTTTTTCAAATTTAAAGATTATAATTGTATTGTGTTAAAACTCAGCTATTTTATAAACATATATATTAAATAATGTCATCTGTAAACGTGAATAGAAATATGGGTTGAGATTGAAGTGAATTGTAGGTTAGTCTTGTTGCCGAGCATACTTCTGTTATTGACCCTAATACTCCATTTCTTTGGGGGTCTCTCAAATTGCTAAAACCTGTAAACTGCAGATGTCCTACCAGGCTTTCTTCTACACGTGATCCAATACTCATTTGTCTTGATAAAGTTTAAGAAAAATAATACTTTTTATATCTTTTATATTTGCAATATTGCACGATAATACTGCAAATAACATACCACCATTTGGTTGGGCTAATTTAAACCTCTAGCAACAAATTTAATTATTAAGAACGATATTAGAACGTAAATTAAGAACATAACAGTCGGAAAACACATAACATTATTAAATTAGTAAGTATTTAAAATATCGTCTGTTTTTAAGAAACATAAAACTCAAAATATACAAAACAATAGTTTCTTGTTTGTTCTATATGGGTCTGAAACTTGGTCTCTTACTTTAAATGATGAGAAGAAACTTTGGTGTTCGAAAAAAAGTTATTTAGGAAAATTATTTGGTCTATGTAAGAATGAAAATAATAGAGAGTGGAGGATGTTATATAGTGATGAGATACATACTTTATACTCATCACCAGATATTGTTAGGTTAATAAAATCTGACAGGCTACTTTGGGCAGGGCATGCAGTGCGAATTGAGAAACAGGGTTAAATGGGTAGACTGACAAATCTAATGGGCAGAGACCATTGGGAAGATATAGACGCAGTTAAAATTAGAATGCATTTATTTTGGGTCATATATTCAAAGTGATACACAATAATGAAATCTAATCCACAATACAAACGCACTGACACGCATTTATTATACTAGAACCTGTATTGTCTCTCATACCGCCATTTTCTTTTGCAGTTTACTGGACACAAATATGAAGATGAACTTTTATGAAAGTAGGTTTTAAGTAAATGCACTAACATTCTTCGGAAGATTAGATTAAATAAACATGGCAGAAATAGCAACATTGAAAAATAAACCATAATATTCCATGAATCAAATTAAGATATTCTGAATCAGAATGAATCCCATGGTTAGAGTACTCGGTACATTATATTCTAAATTATATCAGAGGTTTTCTCTATTATAAGTAAAGTGTTAATGTGGTTACAAACGAAAGTAGAATTTAAAAATGTGCCCAAAAGATTACATTTCCTAATCTCATTATATTTAAATAGATACTCTTGATAACATTTGAGCTTAATTTTTTAAAGTTAACTTTTTAACACCTATAAAACACATCCTTATCAAAATCTGTTGTCCCCTCTCAAAATAAAAATCCTTTCACTTTCTGATCAAATATTTATAGTCAATTTTCGTTACAGGTCACGTGTTTGTTCCTGTTAGAAAGTTTTTGTGTCAAAGACCCCCTTCATCCACTTTTACCCTGGGTGACCCAATCCAACTTTTACGAGCTTACCTTGACACTGGTTCAATGAATAGTGAAACAAAAGGAAAATTCAAGAGTTAATAAGATTTTCCACTATTCTGGACCCCTCCCCCGTATATCCCCTAAGACCCCTTTACCACCCTCCAATTCGACCCTCCATCCCTTCCCCCCGTTTTCCAATTAAACCTAACAAAAGTGTCTTACGTCAGCAGTGTTCAAAATATTATATTTTTCTTACCATAAGGGGTTGACTAGACAAAAAGCACGATTGTCTTCATCTAGGAGGGTAATGGATTGAATCTCGGTTGTGTTACGTTAGTAATTTTACCTGATCTCAAACCATTGGAGAGAGAAATGTTGTGATCACCAAATAAATTAAATTCGAGAATTTGATGGATCTTTAGGTTTCATGAATCTTTGAAACTGATGAAGGAGTAAATATACCAGCCGTTTGTACCTCGGCCTGGAGTACAAGGTCACCCACATGGGGTAAAAAGGGGGTGAAAGCCTCCATGAGATAGTATTCAAATATTAGAAGTATTTAAATAAAAAATGAAGCTACACTGGGTATCATCTCTGAAGGAACTAAATTGTATTATTGTGAACCAGTGTTGTCATTCTCTCGTTTTCGTGTGGTCAAGCTCCTTTCAAATACAAGACAAGTTTCACAACGCTGGTTAGTCGAGGTTGCCAGTACCTCCTTACCCCAGCACACCACCTTCACACATAACTGAGAGATAGGAGATTTGGCCAGTAGCTCCTTCTTACCCCAGCACACCACCTTCAGACATAACTGAGAGTGAGGAGATTTGGCCAGTAGCTCCTTCATTACCCCAGCACACCACCTTCAGACATAACTGAGAGCGAGGAGATTTGACAACAGTTTTTTTAGCACTGTATCTTAGTACTTGTTTGGGTTATACGTCTATGCACTAATTACTCTAATGGATTAGTTATTAGTGAGGTTTAAATAAGAGTAAGTGCATCCGCATTTGCGTGGAGGGTGGGAAAACTATTTAATAAAATATTCTTCAGTACACACGACCGGAACCGAACCTCGATCTCCCCGTCTTTGATAATCTAGTTCAATACGAGTGTTGCGCGTTAGACCACGCGTCCACTGAAGGGGGCTTGGCAACAGTCAATTGGGAGAGAAGACGGCACTAAGGTTAATAGTTTTGCTCATAAGCGAGCAATAATTCCTAAAAGCACATATGACACTTCGTGAAGGTCAAGTTCAGTGTGAGATTGAAACGGCACTTTTAAGGCTTCCTAATTCTATCTAGTCGGCTTTATTACACCCTATCCTTATCTTGAGCTAGTTCTATCCAGTCCACCTCACTACTTTCTATTTCTTTCAGGTGCATACTAATGGTATCATTCTAGACATGATGTAATTACCTAAATATAAGGATAGCGTATAATGAGGTGGACTGGATAGAACTAGCTCAATATAGGGATAGGGTGTAATGAGGTGGACTGGATAGAACTAGCTCAAGATAGAGATAGTGTGTAATGAGGTGGACTGGATATAACTAGTTCAATATAAGGATAAGTGGCGTACTTTTATAAGTGTGACAGTGCAAAAAGAGTTCTTAATGCCATAGAGTAATAGAGAAAGTATTTCGTATGTTAATATAGGCCCAAACTTAGGAAAATACAATTTAAAATTTTGACTCGTGAATTGTTTTATCCAGGCGTATATAACTGCTAAGATAAAATAGTCGTTAGCTCTGTAGCTGTATTTTTAAGTGATGCGTTATAGTTCAAACTATTTTATAATTCGTATACAAACCTTTGCCTAGAAAGAACACGTTAAATAACATAAATAAATTAGAACGGTTGATTCATTGTATTTGTTTTTATCGCACCGAACACACGCAAAACATAAATAAGAATGTTATCTGCTTCCAACTTCTAGCTTCGAGAGAATCTCTTCACAGGAGCTTTCACTAGAAATACTGAGACATTAAAAAGCTTATCACAATCCCAAACCATCTTTATTTAACGAGCGAAGATTCATTTAATCCATTTAATGACTAAAAATAAGAATATTATTTACACGCTATCTCTCGAACCAGAAAAATTATTGACGTTCTGTTTACTGCAATATTCACTGTACAGCAGTTAAAAGGGTGCCAGTTTAATTTAATAGGATTTACTTTATCATATAGAGGAAGTATTATAATCGTTTAAATTTGTTACCTCGAGACTATGTTAAGCCTTGGAGTTTTATTTTCCTCCAGTAACTTTTCAAAAATTGTTTTAACGGTTTAGTTTAAAATGTATATCTACGTTTGTTTGACATGAAAAATAATACAATATACTTTTGCGGGGAGAGGGGTGTAGAAAAGTGGGTAATTAATTTAAGAGTGATTTATTAATAACTCTTTTTGAAATTTTGAGTTTTCTATTAAATGTCTTTAATGTTCTTTTTAAGAATATCTCTGGATTGTTATATATATATATATTTTTTTTAAGAGTATTTCTGGATTGTTATATATATTTTTTAAATAACTCAATTTTAAAGTAGTCTAATGATGAGTAGTTTTTGAAATGTTGCTACAAAATTTAATAAACTATATGAAAATGTATTTAGAATGACTGCACGCACAAGATTAAATCAAACATGTACTTTACAAATTATTAAAACTAAAATAACTATGCAATAAAATGGCCTAGACAACTTAAATCTTGCAATATGACAAATATAATAATGTAATCTTCAGTAATAATACCTATTTTCACCCCCATTTCCTTCTAAATGTAACCCTCTCCAGCTTTTGTTTTAGCAGTACGTCTTACTAACCTTCAGGGTTATGCGCTATTCGTTTTAAGGATTAGAAAGGTTATGTCTAGAGGAAATGTACCTACAGTTGCGTTGAGATAGAACGGAAAACTATTTTGAAAAACTCACCCTCAATACACCCGACCGAGATTCGAACCCCAATCACCACGCCATAGGCAGTGTAGTTCAACAATATAGTAGCGCGTTAGACCATGTGGCCATCAAAGCAGATGTCAGATAGTACAACCAAACAAGCAAAGAGGTTACAAAGTTCAAGACCTTCATCATTTTCAAATTACAACAACTGTTTGTGGGAAATATTATATTTGAATAACTATACGTTTTTTTAAATATTGATAGTATTTAAAACACTATACTAATGCCTAAAAATTTCTAAAACAAATGGATAAATTAAGTAATAGTGATTTAAAAATAAAATATTCTGACCAAAAACTAACAAATAATGACTTATTAAAAATAAAATTGTTTATACTACTATGTGGACATGAAAGGAATTTAAGTACATGAGAATTTACTGGAATGTACCAAAAATAAAGATGACAAGCCATCAAAATCTGGGCCTGGATTATAACTTTACTTAAAGTAATTTTTAGTAAAGTATGAATTTACTGAAAGAGTTGTCTGTTTACATACCTGCCTATGATACTTGAGAGCTGGTTTCGAACCTAATTACCTCTATTTTATATAATGCCCACTCAAACATATTTTTTTAAATCAACTATTTTTTATGTGAGTGATGATATAGACGAGATGATGGTGATAGACACCAAACCGTTTATCCTGTACACATTTGAGATTAATATATTTAGGTCAGTTGATATTCGGTACTCACTCCATGATGTAAAGATATAGAGGTGAGCCCACGCGCATGCTTACCCCCACCTCGCCACATTGCTTCCTGCCACTCTGACGTCACCTGGGTTGCAAGATATCCGAGTTTTCACCCATATTTAGTTTATCGCATCCCTTTTCTATGGTTTATCTTCAAGCGCCAATCCATTCTACACGTTCCACCAAAAACAAATTCGTCATGCCAAATTGTGCAGTATTTAACTGTCACAATCATTCACTTAAAACAAAAGCTAGTTCGATTAAATACTTCCGATTTCCACAAAGGGAAGATATCAACGCAAAATGGGTTGCAGCATGCAAAAGAAAATGCAAAATAAATATCAAGAATGGTGAGTAAAAAAGTGTTCATTTATAAAATATAATTATATAATATAATTATTTAATTTTGTTTGCTTAAAGCTATTTTAGCTTTCGATATTTTGTCTCCAGCTAGAATATGTTCCATACACTTCGGACCAGAATCTTTTACGAAAAGCAGAGCGCAAATGATGCTAAATGCAAGTCACCTCCTAATGATCTACTGCATCTAAATAATAGGTTTTTGAAATAAAGTATATTACATGTCTTATTTTGTAAAACATTTTCGTGAATATTCAGACATATTATTTGAAATAAGGAATTTATTTTTAGTAATGGTTATTAATCGCATAAGTAACTACAATTAAATAGCAGTGCTGGTATGTTAAAATAATGCTTCGCAATTATTTTGCTTCACATCATCTAGTTGGGGAAAATAATTAATATGTATATTTTTATTATAAATAATTCAAATGCATAATTTATTTTTCCAAGATTTAATTTCACGGGGTCTTTCATCATAAACCCTATACGTAAAATTGTTTAGGATAATTAATTTAAATTGTAATATTTACTAATTAATACATTGAACACATAAACCACCCCAAGCGCATACGGCTGGGATTTGAGCCCCGACCAACCTATCAACGGCAACCTTGAGCAATGTGAGTCTAGTGATTCAGGTCACGTGGGCTCAAATGAGGGTATACTACTCGTTGAATGTTGAGTTGAGAGGAAGTTCTAACCCTTTTTATTTATCTAGAACATTTTATCTAAACAAATACGGTACTTTATGCAATTAGTGTCTAAAATAATAATTGTTGATGACCTAACACATTCAATTTATATTAGATGCTTCCATGGTAAAATACTAGAATTCTGTTTTTGAGCAGATTAGTCCTACCTCTCTTGTTTAGATTCTCTGTGTTTCGGGGAAAAATATGAATTACATTTTCATAACTATTTCCTTGTATTAGTATCTGTAATGTATATAAGAATACACGTAGCTGAACAATTAAATATGACTAAAACCAAGACAAACTGTTTCAGCCCACAAATTGAGATTTCCGAAGATATTATTATGAAAATGAATGAAAAAATAAAAGAGCTCGAAGAAGAAAATTCTCGTTTGAATACCGCAGCAGGAGATTTCTTAATGTCTAACAGAGAGTTGAGAAAAGAAAAGAAAATGTTAGTGGACAAATTAATGGAAATTTAAAGCCAAATTAATGAAAATGCCGATGAAAAGGTTAGAGAAATTCTGTCAAATTATTTTACTCCTGGCCAAATACGAAGTATCCTGAGCAAGAAGAAAAGACTTCATTGGTCTGGTGAAGATATTGCAGCAGCGATTTCTCTTAGGAGCATGGGTGCTAAGGCTTATATATACCTTAGAAATAAGTTAAATTATCCATTACCATCAGTTTCAACTTTGCGTAGATGGGCTACTAAGATTGACTGCAGTCCAGGAATACTAAATGATATAATTCTCTTAATGAAACTAAAAGCCACAACATTTTCAGAAAGAGAACGTGTAACAGCATTATCTTATGATGAAATGCACGTTTCCAATCTACTCTGCTTTGACACAATAAAATAAATGTTCTAAGTCCACATTCAACAGTTCAGGTTGTTATGGCTTGGGGTATTATTGACAAGTGGAAGCAGACAATTTTTTATAATTTTGATACTCCAATGACAGCAAACTTTCTAAGACAATTAATCATACAACTAGAATCTATTAATTATCCTGTTTTGTCTATAACAAGTTACCTGGGAGGATCTAACAGAAGTGTCTGGAAAGAACTCTGAATAAGCGCCACAAAATCTTCTTTCAACAATCCTCACGATGATTCGAGAGAAGTTTTCATGTTTGCAGATACGCCCCACTTATTTAAACTTGCCAGAAATCACTTTATAGAACAAGGATTTACTACCTCTTCAGGAGAAAAGATTCAGAAATCATGCATACAAGAGCTGTTGGATATGTCTCAAAAAGATCTTAAAATTGCATTAAAAATAACTCAACAACATTTAGATGTTTCCAAAACCCAGAGGCAAAGTAAAAACTGCCACACAGCTTCTATCAAACACAACAAGCAAAGCACTTACTTTTCTAGGAGAAAAAACTTTACTAAATGAAGATTGGAAAATAACTGCTCACTTTGTTAAACTATTTAACGACTGGTTTGATATTCTAAATACCAAATATCATTACAACCCAGACAAAACTAAACTCGCATATGGACTTGACAAACTTGAGCAAGACCGAATTATATCAGAGATGAACGCATTTATAAAATCAGTACGAATCAAGGGGCACAGAAGTGAAATGCCTTTTCAATTAGGAATCTAAGTTACAAATAATTCATTAAAAAATTTATTTCAATATTTGAAGGCCAAATTCGACATTGTATATTTAATAAATGACAAAATTAATCAATATGTACTTGAAAATTATTTTTCTTAAGTAAGAGGAATAGTATATACCAAGGATCAGCCAACCCCACTTGATTTTAAATATAGATTAAGATGGTATATTCTTGGGAAACATTCCTCTTCAGTGTTCACAAGAAACCAAAATACAGAATGGAAACAATGACGAAGAATGTGTTTCTAATATATTTACAAAAGATCTACAAAAATAAAGTGATTCGAAAGAAGAAATTGAGAAATGTACAACAGCTAAAATGCTGAAAGGTATTAGTAAGATAATTGAGTGTGAACATGAAAACAATTCAGTAAAGGAAGGAGCACTTCGATGGAATTGAAGTAAGTGATGATTTATTACAAGAAGGCAATAATGTAGTATCATTAGACGGACTGATACGTAGCAGGCTACGTAGCCCATAAATATAGGTCAAAATATCTAGACTTAGTTACGTCTTGTGAAGAAACAAGTGAGAATAATTGGATAAAAACAATCTCGAAAGGGGGATTGTGAGAACCAAGCTATAAATTATTTAAAGCTATACAGTTAGCAGAGCAAATATTCATTCAAATTCATGGTGAATTCTTCAGTAAAGAAGATATCTTAAAAATGGCAACTGAAGCTGTGATGGAAAAGACAAATGAGATACCACGAGAAGTAATTCACTTATTTTTGAAGACACGAACTCATATTCGTATAAAGGCCTTTAATAAACAGTTGTCTAGCAGTGGCAGTGAATTTAAGAGGAAGATTTTAAAGAAGATTAAGAAATTAAAATAAATAACCAAATTAATAATGTAATTTGTAAGTGACTAATTAATTGTATAGGTTTGATGTTAAAATAAAAATAATTTCTCTCTAAACATTATACTGTTATTTTAAGCTGCTGGCACTAATATGTAAATGTTTGTCTCGAAGTAATTTGTATATACAAATATGTATAAAAAATGTTGTAAGATAGTTTGTATATATAGTATAAGAAATGTTAAAATTAAAACATACGTAAATATTATTGTACACCACTTTGTTACCATCAATAGTGGTAGAAAAAATGTATTTTTGTTGCCGGTATAAAACTTAATTTTAAATTACTTTATGCAAATATTATTTATCCAATGATTGTATATTATATTAAGATTATATGTAAAATTAAACTTAAAATCAAAATATATATATATAATTATTACTGTGCTTTACTTATTTATCCTGTGTAGTGGTAGAAAAGATGTATTTTATATTGCCAGTATTAACATTTGATTTTAAATCGGTAGGCCTGTATGCCAATAATATTTCTTCACTAATTGTTTAATTTAACAAGAATGAGTTTTACTTTGTCATTTGTAGTAGGTACTATGATGATAATAAGCTACGAATAAGAATGTACCACACAATAGAATAGTTATAGTTCTACTTATCTCCGAGCCTTTACGCTTGAGAAATAGCCGCACTCCTCCCCCAGATGACGTCGTGCGCAGTAGCGGACGAAAACGAGGAGCCAAATGACTTCACCTCTTCTTTCTTCACATCACGTACTCACTCTATAAACAGTATGAATAAATTTACTAAGGGGTTGATGACCCTTCAATGGTAATGGAAGTTTAATTAATTAAATTTATATAGACAAAATTCCGGGGCAAACAACGTCCAAACCACAATTTGAGACCGCCAATTATTATATATAAATGACCTCCATTATTTAACATCAACCATTATCAGTCTCATTTCCTATCTCAATATCTCTCTAGCTTAATCAATTACTCCCCTCCATCCTCGTGCCCAGCCATAGTTGCCCTAAGAGAAACTTTTTTCCTTTCCAGCCGTTAGCTCAAAAGTGGCTTAAGTACCTTTTTTTAAAGGACTATTTTTCTACAATTTTATTTAAAGTTAAGATAAAACTGGAAGAGATACATATGAAGGGGACTGTCCCCATCTATGAGATATTTGATTTACAAAAAGTTTGGATTCAAAAACCAGCATTTATTTTTAAAATCGGGGAAAAAACCTTTTAGTTTAATAATTCTAATTTTATCATCTTACCATGTTTTTGGCAGTGTTAATTATGAATGAAACTATTTATTTACATGCTCTTCTTCACCCCCTCCCCAATCTACCCTCCTTCCCACTTTCCTAAAGTAAATGATAAATATTTTTTTAGCAAGGTATCTTACCACCCATTCGGGTTTTACGCTTATGAACCAATTACGCCAATGGTTTTAGGGATGATGGAGCCTATGTTTATAGGAAGTGTACCCGCGTTTGCGTTGAGGGGGAGTGGAAATGTATTTTGGAAAAATCACCTTAAGTACACCTGATAAAGTTTGTATTGATCCATTCTTATCGAATTGATTTCTAGTGCGTTGAATTTAGGTTGTGTCAATTTTATTTAGTCTGACAGTACGGTTTTATTTCCGTACACGTGCAAGCAGGCTACGGTGGATTAACATTCAGTTTGCTTGTTTACAGCCCTCACAATAATTAAAAACTCACACTGTAGGTGCGAGAAAGAGATCAATCTACTTCATATGTAAATTATATTGTTTTTATGTGCTTTTTCTAAAAGTAGTTTTACTTGTGTCCGTAAGAGCTCAGCAGCTTCTGGGTACAATCTGAGTTTGAAGTTGGGTAATTATAGTTTGTTTTTGCTTTTACTTGACAGAGTTGTTAACTATCAATTCGAGCTAATACGTGTGTGTGCCGATATGGCAAATTCATTATAATATATATATTTATTAAGTAAATCAACTTTCAAGCATTTACTTTTTTCGACAACTAAACAAAAATTATTTCTGTAATTTCTAAATAAAAGTTATATTAAATAACATAATAAAATGTGTTTAAATTATAAGATTTAAATCGTAGGTACGTGTTAAAGATACCGTATTGCGACAAGATTAATAAACGACTTTTGAATGATTTTTTTAAAAATTTTATGAATAGCTTAACAAGGATTACATAAATTTGTTTTCAAAATAAATCGATTAAATAAAATTGCACAAGGTAACTAATCTTGTACCATTAGACCTATCAGTTTATCTGTAAAAATCATCTCTCGTATCATTTAAGGCATGTATCTTAATGGACGTGTGAGATACTAGGTCGGTGTTACAACTATACCCGGCCACATATTGTACACATTCAAATAACCGTTATATTGAGAACACTCAGGAATTGAACTAAAGACATAGAACAGAGGACACGCCAGAGAAATAATTGTTTGAGTCCATGTAGGTCTGAAATATAGTTTACTTATATTAAAATAAATAGTACATTGATAGTTCTGAGTCCTCAATAATAATAATAATAGAGGTCTCAGACACTTTCTAGTACCCGCTTGTGGTCCTAGGCGCTCTCTAGTACCCGCTTGTGGTCCTAGGCGCTCTCTAGTACCCGCTTGTGGTCCTAGGCGCTCTCTAGTACCCAATTGAGGTCCTAGGTACCCCCTACTATTAATCTACCTTTAAAAACATGATTTTAATATTATATTTATTCTGCATACATATCAAATAGCAATATGATTGGTTATACACTCGTTGGTGTTCTAGTGGTCTAAATATTGAGCTCATTTAGTAGGACTTGCCAATGACCAGGAGGAATGGGTTCTAATCCATGCTGGATGTACTAAGGAAAACTTTTCCATTATGGGTTTTCCCTCTACTTCCACGAAAATGCTGGTATATTACCTCTAAAATGCTTTCTTCTCCATTCCTACCTCATTAGAGTTATTGTCTCATATATATATATTTTACAACTTGGCTCGTTCTGCTTCTAAAACAAGGGCCTACTAAACTGGCTCGTATATGAATCGGAACAAAGCGAACTAATTATCAAATGGTTATAATATCAAAACAAAACAAGATGTAGTAACCAGCTTTATCAATGAAGTTTGCCCCTACTTTCATGGTTGAATGTATAACAACCCCCACGGGTCCAACTGGTGTTCAAACTAGCGACATTCTGGCTATATATAGCAATGTTGTTTGTACTCCCCCAACAATGGCAACCAGTGGCGAGACAGACTGAAGATATAGACGTAGAGTAAAATCGCTCTCTTAATAAATACATGTTATTATAGATATAAGACGAAATAAACTATATCTGTACATAACCTTGACATAGGTTTGGTCCGTCTCAGTTGTCTTGTGGTAAAGTGCTGACCTTAGTATCCATTGTACGTCGGTTCAAACCCAGACGGAGTCGATAGAGTGACAAAATTACGATGCACAACTTCCATCAGAGGGGATGTAAAGCCGTCGTTCACATATCGATTGTGGACATGTAAAATAACCCTGGAAGGTATGTGACAGTAGGCTACCAGGCAAAATTGGTTGGCTATTTCATGCTCTTTCATAGAAATTCCCGTCGGCTGATATAATCAATCGGTTCAGAAAGTGCACTTTAAATACCTCGAATAAATAAATAAATTACATAGTCTTATGGTATTATTATTATTATTATTATTAGCACCGCGTCTTACTACCCGTTCGGGTTATACGCACTTACGCTAATATGTAATGTTAGGATGATTGTGAGATTAAATGGAGGACCTACAGTTTAACGTGGAATCCGAACCACGGTGGAGGCCTGGCATTCCTCACATTCACAAGATGTATAAATCTGTGTCGGGACCGAGGATTGAACCCCGGCCGCCAGCACAGAAGTCTGACACCTTACCCCTAGACCACCAGGTCACCCTTATGGTATTTAGCGAGCACCTTCTCAACAAATAATTATATCTGCGTACCGCTTACTAACCGTATTTGTCTAGAACGGAAATACCTTGAACTGCAACCAACTCTTGTGCCAGGAAGAATAAAGTATAGACCAGGGGTTTATAAATTGTGCCTCGTTGAAAAACTGTAGCTATAGATCTTCTTGAATTGAAACCAAGACCATTTTTATGTTTTATAGTATTTAATTATTTAAAAAATGCTAACAGTATATAATATATATATTTTATTATAATGTAGCTATAAATATATTATTTTAACTATCAATTTTTAAATAAAGTGTAGCTTGAAATCCGGTACTTCAATTAGTTATGTTATAAGACAACGTTTAATTTGAAATATTGTCAAAATGAAAATCTTATAGTGTTAACAAATGTTATTGGAAATTGGTGTATTTCAAAGCTTTCGTAATTATAAATAAACATTATTTATCTACACAAAATCAAATATATGTGTAGATGTATGTATTAAATGGCTCACCCAATATGTTTAGTTTTATAACTTTTAAGTTAACTAAAGATTAATGGAACCATTAATTAAATTCAATCCTAGAGGTAAATATTAACTTATTTTGAAAAGCTCTTGACATATAAAAGGTGACTTTCCTATAAATTCTTTCACTCTCTTTTTTTCTACTGGATGTAGCAACTTAAATGAAAAAGGCGATTGAAACTTTTTGTTTCAAAATTATCTTAAATGCTTTGTTCCAAAACCAGGTAGTTTAGAAAGCTTAATCTCTTTGTGGGTCAAAAATCTGGTAGGGTGGGTACGATAAATATCATAAATCTGGTAGGGTAGATGCGATAAATATCAAAAATCTGGTAGGGTAGATGCGATAAATATCAAAAATCTTATTTCATACAATATTTGCAGGTCAATACGATGATTAGTATTATTCCTTTGAATTAAATTATTTTGCAAAATTATGTAAAAATAAAGAAATTATCCGTTACATTATTTTATAATCTTCGTAAGTTTTAAAGCAGGAATGTGTAAGGAAGAAAATTTTATAAAATAATAACATTTACAATTTTAAGTTTACTTTTTATTAGCACCACATCTTACTACCCGTTTTTATACACACTTATGTACTAATTACACTAGGGGTTTGAGGGATTAGGAAGGTTATATTTGGAAGAAGTTTAAGTGCATTAGCGTGGATAGAGAGAGAAAAACCATTTTGAGGAAAACAACCCTAAGTACACCCAACCAGATTCAAACCTTGATCTTTCCGTCATTGTAAGTCTAGTCTGCTCTTAAATAAGAGCGTTAGACCAGGCGACCACAGAAATGGGTTTTAGTTTGCTATTAGATTTATTATAAAGGTTTTTATATTATCTATTAAAAAGTGACTGAGGGTAAATCAAGTGATTTGATGCAAATATTTATGAAAACAAAACTAGTTACTTTCCTAATTTCTAAATAAAAAGTGACTCCATATTTAAATCGAACTAAACCTTGCCAGACACAAGCATGTCAACTATACGTCTATGACTGCGTAAAGAGAGCGTCAAGAGATGTGTATTGTAACAGTCTCACGCTCTGTAATTTAATATAAGGGAGGCCGAGTTTTAGCTGCAACTGAAGGATGATAATATTCCAGTTGAACTACACGGTCCAGTTGGAGATAGTTGTAAACTGCTTTCACCATTAGCTGGCACACTCCCAAGGTATAAACATCAACACACATTAAGGGGGAGAGGGTCTACAGTGGTCGTTGGTTTTTACACACTACTAGACTGGGGTGTTTTTATTTCACACGTAACTTTGTCTAAACAGAGAATTTTTATTTTTTGCCAGGGACTATTTCTAACCGTTCAGGTTATACGCATATATATACTATCTTACTATGTGGTAATAGAAATTCCAGGGCTCATTGCTGCACATACTAAAGTACGCCATTTATACTTATCTTGAGCTAGTGATTCCAGTCCACCTCATTACAACCTATATATATATATATATCTTGAGCTAGTTCTATCCAGTTCACCTCATTTCACCCTATATATCTCTTGAGATAGTTCTATCCAGTCCACCTCATTACACCCTAAATATATCTTGAGCTAGTTTTATCCAGTCCACCTCATTACACCCTATATATATATCTTGAGCTAGTTCTATCCAGTCCACCTCATTACACCCTATGTATATCTTGAGCTAGTTCTATCCAGTCCACCTCATTACACCCTATCCCATCTTAAGCTAGTTCTATCCAGTCCACCTCATTAGACCCTATGTATATCTTGAGCTAGTTATATCCAGTCCACCTCATTACACCCTATATCTATATCTTGAGCTAGTTCTATCCAGTCCCCCTCATTACACCCTATATATATCTTGAGCTAGTTCTACCCAGTCCATCTCATTACACCCTATCCCATCTTAATCTAGTTCTATCCAGTCCACCTCATTACACCCTATGTAAATCTTGAGCTAGTTCTATCCAGTCCACCTCATTACACAAGATATAGGACCCCACCTAGACAATTTACACACTCGATAGTAGAGTGGTGGTAAAATGGTAAGACCAACCTCTGATCTGTTATGAGCCTATTATGGCTCTAATTACATATAAACTATTTAAAGCCCCTCTATAAAAGGAGGCGAAACAAAGAACATTTAAAACAACAATTGACACATACCTACTACTTGTGGACCACTGTTCAACTCTCCTACCGTCCCATTTTGTAGATATATCACTTGCTTTATCCCTAAGTTCGTGATTTATGTTCTTTGAAGTTTAACTTTACAAAAGTTGGTGCCAGGCCACCTAAAGCTGGTTGGTTCCTTTATTGGCCAATTAATTTTGTCAAAGTCTAGCGTCCGGTACACACTTCTAACACCTTCACTTAAAGTTCTAGGAGAAGAATAGAAGTATTTCGTAGAGAGGGTTATCGAGTTTGAGGTCATGTGATCTTGTGTGGTGTGTGTGTGTGCGTGTGTGTGTGTGTGTGTGTGTGTGTGTGTGTGTGTGTGTGTGTGTGTGTGTGTGTGTCAGGATTGCTTGCTACACTGACGCTGTCTATGGGTCGACTAGTGAACCTCAACCCAGAGAAATGCCAGACAAATCTACCCTAGTTTAAAACTATTCGAAATATCGATATACTCACGCTAATGTATATGAATAAAAAGGAAGGTAGATATGTTAGAAAATATACCATCATTTGTGTCAAGGAAAATTGGGAAAACTATTAAAGTAAAACCGTTCAACACTACACCAAGCAGGGATGCAAAACCATAACCTACCTGTCACCATTTTCCTTATGGGTAGACTTAAGTGAAATGTCCCGATTATTAATTAAATCTATACACTCAACCTTCAGGGATTAGGGTCCATTCTAAAGGCTAAGTATTGAAAAGGTAACAAAGGGTTTGTACCCGCATTTGCGTGAAGATAGAAGGGAAAAAAACATTCAATAAATTCCATCCAGTTGTACGGAGGACAATAAAATATGCTTATCTTTGTCACAGAATTTATCAAATTAATCTATTTGCATCATTACATTTATTAACAAATTAACTTTTTTTTTGTCATGTTCAACACTCCCCAGGTATCTATTTTTTTTAACGTTTCAGAAATTTTTGAAAAATTTCTTAATTTCTATAATCACTTATGAGTAAACTACCCTTAATTTAAGGCTTAGAATCAAAATAAAATATATTTATCTTTATGTATGAACATATGACTAATATAAAAAAAAGGGTGGAAAGCATTAAAACCTTTTCGTCTGGAGCCACAAGGACAAATAGACTGATGAACATGGAAATAGACATGAAAGCGCTACTCTTTTCGTTTTATAGGCACTTAAAACTTCAAGTTCTGTCAGAATGTATATGTCTAAGGTTTTCATGATTACACTACACTAAACAACTCTTAGGCACGTGCATTAATACTGCGACCAGCTTCTGAAAAAGAGAGAGAATTGGGTGGTAGGGCCTCACCCCCACCCCCCAGGGACAAACTACCTCATTAGTCCACTCTCTCCCCTCCCCAAACCAAAGCCCCCCCAGAGGGGCCTTGAGACCAACTTAAACAGCATTGTCGTTACCCCCCCCCCAAAAAAAAATAATAAGGGAAAACTCTATTTTTAATGAGCCAAGAGAACATGTTCCTCACTAAGAAAGGCACGAACCCACTAAAACTCATATGTTGCAGTATTAACCCTTACCGCTCCAACACCCCTTAAAACTTCCCAAGGGGTCAACCAAGAAATCTTAAGACATCGTTTCAGAGTATCGAACCCCGACACCCAGAGTGGGATTAAAGGGAAGCTCACGTTAACTAATGGATTGTATTGGGGGTATTTTTTTGGTATTTTTTATACATAATGGCTTTCCACTCTCCCGCCAGGCAAATGCATGTAGATTTACTTTAAATTCTACCTTGTCCATGTTAATATGTGGGTAGGTAGGCCTAACGGCGAACCTGTATTAAGCGGTCTAGGAAAATTGGGCACCGCCAACTGGGCGCGGCCAACTCGGTGGTTACGAACTGGGTGCCCGTGTAAAAATGTAATAGTTGTTTTCTAATAAAATATTAATTTTTGGAGTTTAAAAAAAATTCATAAAAGAGGAAACTTAATTTGTGTATATTACTAAAGCTAGACCTGTTGATATTATAAAATATGATAATTTTATAACACACCAAAAAACACATGAAAAATAAGAATTTTGCGCAAAATAAACCACGTAAAGATGAATGTAACCTAACTTAACCTAACCTTACAGTTATAAAAAAATAATGGCCTTTGCGCCCAGTTGGCTGCACCCGTTTGGCGGCGCCCATTTGTCTGAATCCGTGTTTTATAACGCTGAGCACCAAAAGATAGTTTAAGATATAACTTGACCTTAGCTAGTACCTAGAACTATGATCACCCCCTCCCCCCTCTAAGGATAACCAGGGATTGGACCATACAGGTTAAGGTGGAAGGTTAAGGGACATAAGTTTAATTCAAAGTTATGGCAATTTTTTTAAATAGAAAAACTTTTTTTGGCCAATATAAAATTATATTTCTCCAGTAGAAAAATAGAGTTTACTTTTCTTCACACAGTGATATCAACAGTTGTTGAATATCTATCATGAATATAGCGACATTAGATGAGAAACTATTTAAATGGAGAGAAAATGTTTCCATAAATTCCAGGACACCCTTGACAGATATTCAATAACTGTTGATATCACCGTGTGAAGGAAATTAAACTATGTTTCTACCGGAGTAATATTTTATTTAGTTTGACCAAAAAAAAGTTGACACAAAAAAACTTCCTCACGTTCCCTTTATGCCCACCCACACCTTCAAAAAACAACTGTATGCCCACCCACACCAGGCAAAAAACAACTGTATGCCCACCCACACCTTCAAAAAACAACTGTATGCCCACCCACACCTTCAAAAAACAACTGTATGCCCACCCACACCTTCAAAAAACAACTGTATGCCCACCCACACCTTCAAAAAACAACTGTATGCCCACCCACACCTTCAAAAAACAACTGTATGCGCAATTTACAATAATCAGGAGTTTATTTTTAATAACCTATGAGCGCTTAGTGCCTATAACGAGAAGCAGAAAGCTCACTAATCAGAGCTTATCTTATTCCAAGCTCCTGTCCACGTGATGTATATGTGTTGACAAAGATATTAATTGAAGAGATATTAGCAGCGCCATTTCATTAGCGTCGTCCTAAAAGCAACCACTCAGCGATAACACAGAGCCTTAGAAACTTACCGTCGATGTATAACAGATCAAACAGATTGTTTAATATACAATAATAATAATAATAATAATAATAATTAGGGCATGTCTGGGATACACCAATTTGTAGCTTTATTTTACGGAAATAATAGCCACTACTAATGTACCGTTGCCCAGGTGACACCCGATGTACTATTATTATCATTATCATTATTATTATTAACACGTCTTACCACCCGTTCGGGTTGTACGTACTTACACTAATGTGTAATGTTAGGGTGATTGTGAGATGAAATGGAGGACCTACAGTTTAACGTGGAATCCGAACCACGGTGGAGGCCATGGCATTCCACACATTCACAAGTTGTTATTAATACAAGTCTTGTCAGAGGTGAAGGAAGGGTTTGGTAATCAGATAAATCTGTGCCGGGACCGAGAATTGAGCCCCGGACCCTCCCAGCACAGAAGTCTGACGCCTTACCCCTAGACCCCCAGGGTCATCCCGAATGTACTAATAGTATATCCTTTCCGTGGAGGCTCTTAACATGTCCCGGTGAGATGATGGGGTAATGAAAGTTAATCTGGCAGAGGTGGTACCAATTAATATCTTAACCTAAGCCTAATTAACCTAACCCTGGTGACCGTGGGAATTATTCTCCTTTCTAGAAAAATCCATAGGTATCAGAATCCAACCCGGGACCCTTGGGTCAACCAATAGGGGTTCTGACCACTATACCATAGAGCCGTTTTTATTATAAGCTAGTAATTATAATTATTACAATCATAGTTTCCATTTACATCAGACCTAAGACCATTCGATCACCCAACACTTCATCGCACTATTTTAACAAGTGTGCAAATAATTAACCATATTCTATGAATAGTGATTCAATTATTTCGAATAATTACAGTTCATGGGCTATAAAGAGTCCAGCTTGATATTTTATAGTACACCATGTCGTTATTAAGAGTTCAAGAGTTGACCTGGTGGTCTAGGGTTAAGGTTTGAGACTTCTATGTTTGGGACCGGGGTTCAATCCTCGGTCCCGGCACAGATTCATCTGATTACCAAACCCTTCCTTCACCTCTGACAAGACTTGTATTAATCACAACTTGTGAATGTGTGGAATGCCAGGTCTCCACCGTGACACAATCACCCTACCATTACACATTAGTGTGAGTGCGTATAACCCGAACGGGTAGTAAGACGTGGTGCTAATAATAATAATAATAATAGTTCATTTTTTTAAATTTAATCCTATTTGTTAGTATAATTAATGGGATCGAATTGATCATTGAAAATTTATAGATTAAGTGTCTATTTAATTATTATAATTATTATAATGATTATTATTAATAATAACACCGCGTCTTACTACTCGTTCGGGTTATACGCACTTAACGCTAATGTGTAATGGTAGGGTGATTGTGAGATGAAATGAAGGACCTACAGTTTAACGTGAGATCCGAACCACGGTGGAGGCCTGGCATTCCTCGTCTATTTAACGAAATTTCTTGTTTTGACTGTACCGATTGTACAAACAACACTGAATAACAGAACATAGTTCCCGCCAGACCGAGCCAGTGTCGAATTACCAAACTAAACCGCAAGATGGAATGAGCCGAGTAAATGACATTGATCTCTTCTCTCTTTTACAATATTTTTCACCTCTCTCTCTCTCTCTTTTTTTTTTACTCTAAATATTTATTTGGAGCTTGAGAAATATTATCTCTAAAACTTTTGTGCTTGATTTTTTTACTTAATTTTATATTTAAATATTTAATTTTAATTCATAACTATATGACTTTCACTTATTTAACTGGCTTTAAATTAAATATTAAAAAGGCAGTGCTCAGCACAATGAGCCCTCTAGCTGTTAATCTCTGTTTTTTAGACCAGAGCCATTACTTCTTTATTCATTCAAGTAGTTCCCCATTGGTCCTCACAAAGTTGAATTGACTCTGTTCCAGAGTCATTGCTTCATAAAAAAAAATCTGGAAGCTCCGGGTATCTAGCCCGGGACCTTTGGATTTGTATCCAGGAGCTCTGACGACTAGACTACACAAAGGGTCATTTTGGGTAAATTATGTTTTAAAATCTGAAACGATACTGCCATTAAGTTAGTTTCCTTCTCCCAACCACCTGAAGGTCAAATTTGATACTGAAATTTAGGAAACAATTTACTAGCGCATTTTTTTTTTTAAGTCTTCATTCCCTTGGAATAATTCACGAGCCGCTACTGCACCCCACGAACTTTTCGATTACTTTTAACTTCTCTCAGTGTTTATTATATTACTTTTAGGTACCACGTATTACTACCCATCCAGGTTATACGTTTATGTACTAATTACGCTAATTACTATGGATTAGGATGATTACATTTATAGGAAGTGCACCTGCATTTGCATTGAGGGAAAGTAGAGAACTATTTTGTAGAAAAAACAACTTCAGTACACTCGACCGAGATTAGAACCTCGATCTCCCCATCATCGGCAGTCTAGCTTACTGCGATAGTCAGACCACGTGACTACCGAAGCGAGTGTCTCAGTATTTAAGTATATATGGTACACATCTACCGGATGTTCGGAAACTCTTAGAACAAACTGCACATATAGCTTGTTTGAACCAAAAGTAATACAAAATACCTATAAACTTACATCCTTTTAAAATTTCTACGTACAATGACGGGAGAGTAAAGCTGTTCAAGCATTCGTGTACAACAGTTTGCATAAGAACTAGGCGCGTGGTATTGCACCCCTCGACATCTTTGAGCAACACAGCAAAACATAACAATATTAATAGTTAACAACACACCAGTCGATCTAGAAACTCGAATACGTTCTGAGTGTCATCATTAACGGTCTTACATAAAGTGCTTGCCATTATTACATGTGCTCTGAAGCACGCCTAACTCCTATGCAACTTGTTGTACACGCATGATTGAACAGTTTTGCTCTCCCTGTGTTGTACGCTGAAACTTTAGTCACAATTTAATGGTACTAGCATAGTTTTCCGGATGATGTAAGTGTATAGGGATTTTGTATTACTTCTGGCTCAAACAAGCTATTTGTGCAGTTTGGGATATGAGTTTCCAAACATCCTGTTTAAGGTATAGTCTGGATTCTCTTATGCGTGCAAAACCCATCAATAACCTTCCCCTCTACAAAAAGGCCGTGATGAAACCTATTTTACCTTCCGGTGATAAGTTACACTCCGTTTCAATGTCGGTTGACAGCATTGTTCGGATTCTATGTGAGAATTCATCATCAGCCTGCTTTCTATAGGAAGAGTTAGTTGGCGGGTGAGTTTGAAAAGGACATTGTTTGTGTAAGGATAGATAGAGAGCACAGCATATCCTTAACAACCAAGGTGATATACCTAGTTCATAATATTTATATTTTAAACCTCCATATTGAGACTGGTTTGTTTTTAAAATATTTGAAAAATAAAACTAGGATTTTGGTATGGAGAAAATTTTGAAAATACCAAACTTTTTTTTTTTACTTTCCAAAGTGACAATATTTTACTATATTATTAGTGTTATTTTATAGTTATTGATAAAATATATCAAACTTAAAGCTGCAGATCACGTGATTTGACGTATGAATTTATAGGCAAATTATCTTAGTACATGTTTTACTATTAAAAGGAGATTTAACCTCTTTGGTGGCCACATGGTCTAAAACGTTACTCTCGCAGTGGAAGACTACTGATGATAGGTAGTTCAAGGTTCAGAGGTTCAAGTCTGGGTCAGCTGTACTGAGGGTGGGTTTTTTCAAAATAGTTTTTCACTTTCCCTCCATGCAAATGCGGGTACATCTCATCTGATTATAGCCCTCTTCATACCTAAAACCATTAGCTTAATAATTAACTAAGTGTATATTATTATTATTATCACCGCGTCTTTCTACCCATTCGGGTTATACGCACTTACGCTAATGTGTAATGGTAGGGTGATTGTGAGATGAAATGGAGGACCTACAGTTTAACGTGGAATCCGAACCACGGTGGAGGCCTGGCATTCCCCACATTCACAAGATGTCTTGTCAGAGGTGAAGGAAGGGTTTGGTAATCAGATAAATCTTTGCCGGGACCGAGGAGAGTTTGGGATTAGAATCTTGAGTTTTTTTTCCCTTAAGTGGTTTTCTTCCTTATATTTCCATGAAAATGCATGTACACTTCCTATAAAGTCAACCTTCCTTGTTTTTAACAAATTATCCTAATTAATACATAAGTGTACAGCCTAAATGGGTAGTGAAAGGCTGTGAATTAGTTAAATAAATTTATAAAAATGATAAGATTAATATTAAATTAAACATAAAACACCTATAACATGATTATTTTTATTCTAAAATAAGGAAGGAAATGTGTTACCCTAGATTTGGGAGGGGGGAAAACCCATAAGATTCTAGAGTTTTTATTAAATCTATTTTTGACAAGTAATTTAAACTAAATCACAAATAATATCTTGAGTGGAGAATTAACTCAAAATTTATTTTAGAAGGTTTCTATTTCAACTTAATCTTGACCCTGTGGTAATATTTTAGAAAAAATAACTTACCCTTCAAAACGGTTCTGTAGGCTCACACATATTCTCTCTCTCTCTCTCTTCCAACTTCTTTCTCCACCATCATCCATACAAATGTCCCCATCAACATCTGGCAGCTACTGTAACGATTTCGTTTCCACCAGTCTAGAAAAAAAAAGGTTATATCCAACATTATCACACCTCTTTAGACCTCAGTAGCTATCTTCCCGCTCTTATCTCCTTACTATCTCCATTAATAATGGTATACGCCTCGCACCCAATTTTCGAAAGACTATAGATATTGCTATAACTTGGAGTTAAGTGTCACTTTATTCACTGCGCCATTTATATGTTTAGTCGGGAACCTTATAATAATATGGTAACCATTTAGAATGAACGTGGAAAAGAATACCATTGTTTACTAAATGGTATTGGGGGTGGGTGGGGGTAGAATAAAAAACTCTTGGATTTGTGTTTCTCTAAAGAACCATAAATGACACGGTGCACCACAAAGATTTTATTTTAATGCTAAAATAGATGCATTTAAAAAAAAAAATTAAAATGTAAGGGACAAATAATATACACTGTTGCAGCTAAACTACACCAAAGCGAACAAATGTAATAATAAATACTGTTACAGAAACATTGAGAGACGAGAAGCATCTCTGTTCACCAAAGAACACAATAGTCAATTTAATATATTTTCTATAAGTACTATATAAAAAATAAGCTGAGATATTATTGGTTTTATAAAAATATATTCCAGATCATAATATTTTCAATTTTAATAATACCACAACTTTAAAATGATAAGCTGTTTCGTATCGCAAATAATTGCAGGGATATGATCAAAATTGTACATCTCTGCTTATTTAAAATATCCTTGAAGTTATTTTCATGGAAAAATAAAAATTGTAGTTTTTTTTGTTATGTTAAAGAGTGTCTACATAAAAAAAATCATAAAAATCGTTGAAGCGAATTTTGATATAATCGATTTTAGAATTAGATATTCAATTCCTAAAACTCCTTGGGGGGACTTTATGAGAACCTTTGATACCATGTTTTAGCCCGAATGGTAAAATAGTTTCGGCTTTAGTCAAAGAGATGGACAGACGGACGGAGAGATGGACAGAACGACGGAGAGATGGACAGAACGACGGAGAGATGGACAGAACGACGGAGAGATGGACAGAACGACGGAGAGATGGACAGAACGACGGAGAGATGGACAGAACGACGGAGAGATGGACAGAACGACGGAGAGATGGACAGAACGACGGAGAGATGGACAGAACGACGGAGAGATGGACAGAACGACGGAGAGATGGACAGAACGACGGAGAGATGGACAGAACGACGGAGAGATGGACAGAACGACGGAGAGATGGACAGAACGACGGAGAGATGGACAGAACGACGGAGAGATGGACAGAACGACGGAGAGATGGACAGAACGACGGAGAGATGGACAGAACGACGGAGAGATGGACAGAACGACGGAGAGATGGACAGAACGACGGAGAGATGGACAGAACGACGGAGAGATGGACAGAACGACGGAGAGATGGACAGAACGACGGAGAGATGGACAGAACGACGGAGAGATGGACAGAACGACGGAGAGATGGACAGAACGACGGAGAGATGGACAGAACGACGGAGAGATGGACAGAACGACGGAGAGATGGACAGAACGACGGAGAGATGGACAGAACGACGGAGAGATGGACAGAACGACGGAGAGATGGACAGAACGACTGAGAGATGGACAGACGGACGGATAGATGGACAGAACGACCCTAATAACAAAGATAAAATGCACATAGATCAGATGGTAGTAAGTAGGCCCAATACGAGGTATTATAAAAACCAAAATAACCATCTTATTTATTGTTTGATTAGTTATTAAACGTTTTAATGCCGATATTTATCTACTAATCTATTTAAATATTTACATAAGCAAATTCCACAACCAGCAGTAAATATGAGTTATTTTTAATTCTATTTTATTTGAAGTATTTAACGTACACTTTCTAAACTAACAGAATATTTCAGCACACGACCTATACAATAATTTAAATTTAGAACATGAACAACACCCAAACATCCGGCCGTGAATTTATAACTGTAACTTAAATACCTCAATTTAACTAATAATAAATTCTTCATTCATGCCGGGAATCGAACCCGGGGTTGTTTACTCTGTAGAAAGACACAACACTGATATAGGTAAGGTATGGAAACTGGATGTAACAGCTTTGACGTTGTTTTTGATCACAAAAACTCAAAAGGTTAAAATGTGACTACACTGGATCTCATCTCCGAGGGAAATGCATGGTTACTATCGGGGAACAGCGTTGTCATTCTCATACTCTTGTGAGGTCCATCTCCCTTCAAATACAATACAAGTTTTGCAACGCTGGCTAGTCGATGTTGCCAGTAGCTCCTTATTACCCCAGAACACCACCTTCACACATAACTGAGAGCGAGGAGATTTGGCCAGTAGCTCCTTATTACCCCAGCACACCACCTTCAGACATAACTGAGAGCGAGGAGATTTGACCAGTAGCTCCTTCTTACCCCAGCACACCACCTTCAGACATAACTGAGAGCAAGGAGATTTGGCCAGTAGCTCCTTATTACCCCAGCACACCACCTTCAGACATAACTGAGAGCGAGGAGATTTGGCAACAGTTAACAGAAAAAGAGTGAAATAAAGCTTTTCTCCATAAGATCTGCAATTCCCTCAGCAATGATATTGGTTGTGCATCAGTGTGTTCGATCCTAGACGCTCGTGATGTATTATTATCGTAGTTTCTAAGTGTAAAACCCACGCATGCGCGTACATAGAGAGCTCTTTCTTTTTTTTTCAAGACCACCTTTTGGAACGCATCGCCAATCACGGATCGAAGTACAATCCTACCGACGCTATCAAGCGAACGATGTTTATAGCTCTTGCGGGACACCGTCTATTGGAAGTGATGGCTACGGTACGTTCCACAGACTAGACCAAAAACCACCAACCATCCCCCCCAAAAAAACCCCCTTATTCCACTCTAGGGTGGTTCACCTACACCAAAGGTATCTCACCTTTTTGTTCGTTATCTTCAGATATGATTTCTCTTCAGGTTTGTACCCTCAAAGTTGTTAGGTTTATGAAGAAATTGTTATATTTTCACCCGCCTCGGTGGCGTAGTTGAGCTCGACTGTTGAGGACGGGGAGATCGAGGTTCGAATCTCGGTCGGGTGAACTGGGGGTGGTTTTTCCTAAATGGTTTTCCACTCTCATTCCACGCAAATGCGTGTTCACTTCCTCTAATTCAACCTTCCCAATTCCTAATCCATTAGCGTAATTAGTACTTAAAGCGTATAACCCGAACGGGTAGTAAGACAAGGTGCTAAATAATAATATTATTATTATTATTATTATTATATTTTCGATAATCTACAGCCAAAATAATGAATTTAATAATAAGTTTTAGTGAGAAATTCATAATATATGTGTATATATATATATGTTTTTTAAATTCTACGTATTCTCAAAGATGTTTTTGCGCACCGCTGGTTGACTGCCGTTGATCTACACAAGTAGGTGACCTGGTGGTCTAGGGGTAAGGTGTCGGACTTATGTGCTGCCGGCCGGGGTTCAATCCTCGGTCCCGGCACATATTTATCTGATTACCAAACCCTTCCTTCACCTCTGACAAGACATCTTGTGAATGTGGGGAATGCCAGGCCTCCACCGTGGTTCGGATCCCACGTTAAACTGTATGTCCTTCATTTCATCTCACAATCACCCAACCATTACACATTAGCGTAAGTGCGTACAACCCGAATGGGTAGTAAGACGTGGTGCTAATAATAATAATAATAATAATAATGATCTACACAACTTAGGATTTGGTAGAACAAAGATGAAAACAGAAATATGTGTAGATATTCATGCAACTGAGAGTACATCTCCTCTGAATTATGTCTTTCTCATACATACTTAAGTAGTATAATTAACATATACGGCCTCTGACGGTCTAAAGGCATCATTGGCGCAAAAGACTGGCCTGCTGATGACGGCGAGATTGATATTCAAACTCGGTTCGGGTGTACTGAAGATGGGTTTCCTTAAAATGGTTCTCCACACTCTCTCTCCATACAGGTGCAGGTACACTTCCTCTTGGTTCAACTTCGTCATCTCTGAATAATTAGCATAGGTTATTAGGTATATATGCGTGTAAGCCAAACGGGTAGTAGCACATGGTGATTTTTTTTTTGTAATTTTAATTTTGAATATCACAAACAATCTTCTTAGTTTTTTATATTTCTGTTGTGAACCAAGCCTTAGTGATCCGTCAACTCAAGCTCTGAATATCACAAGTAATCTTCTTAGTTTTTAATATTTCTGTTGTGAACCAAGCCTGAGTGATTCGTCACCTAAAGCTCTGAATATTACAAGTAATCATCTTAGTTTTTTATATTTCTGTTGTGAGTCAAGCCTAAGTGAGCCGTCACCTAAAGCTATGAATATCACAAGTAATCTTCTTAGTTTTTTATATTTATGTTGTGAATCAAGCCTTAGTGATCCGTCACCTAAAGCTCTGAATATCACAAGTAATCTTCTTAGTTTTTTATATTTCTGTTGTGAATCAAGCCTAAGTGAGCCGTCACCTAAAGCTCTGAATATCACAAGTAATCTTCTTAGTTTTTTATATTTATGTTGTGAATCAAGCCTGAGTGATCCGTCACCTAAAGCTCTGAATCTAACATCTTTAGCCGAAGATATAAGTGACAAGCATATCACTCACTTCAAGGAATCTTATCGCATTATACTTTCTCGTCCTATTCCCTTGGTGACGTTTGATCCTCAAAGAAAGTTGAGAGTATTCTGTTCGTAAGTAAGCGTTGTCATGGTTACCGTTTCTATTGGGAGGGGAGGAGTAGAATTTGACCTTACAGGGATTTACACCCAATTCCGACAAGACTGACTGATACAAAGACACGTTTAATGTTGGTCCGTTTTTCGTCCTCCTTGGACGAGAGGTTAGAAGGGTATATCTCCCATTCAGGATATCCTAGTTCGATTACAGATGAGATCTAGAAATAGTTTCATTTTGTTGATAGGTTTGGTTGAATCTGGGTTTAGTTCTAAGTTAGTTTCTAGGTATGTGTGTTTTTTCATGATGAAACTCCAATGAAAATGTTTGACCCTAGAGCTAGGTGGTGTTGTCTCAGGTTAAGTTAGTTTGTAAGTATATATTTATTTGCATTTAATCTCACAGTGTTCGATTAAAACCGGGTTTTCAACCTAAGCATTTTTTTAAATGTATGAAATTCAATCCCTTTACAATTTTGGAAGTGACCGAGTCCTGAAAATTAAAATACTTAAATAAATAAACACTACAGATACGTTTGGTCCTTTATTTATTAAAAGGTTTTTATAAATAAAATAGCATTGTTAAAGGTCACCACCTAAAGGTTTAAATTCCCCTTTCTTTCAGGACAGAAAACGTATCAATAGTCAGATTTTTGTAGAAAAAAACTTCTAGAAAAATACAAACATATTTGTTTTCGGTCAACATCGATAACATTTTAATTTAGTATTGTTATTTTATTGGCATTGATAATACCTATCAAAAATTGAAAGCTTCAGATCCTGTCACTTGACGTATGAATACTTGAAAGTAGATATAGTGACATTTATATCTGTCAGATAAGGTCCTTCCTATAAAATTGGACTATAGTTATTGAGGGAATACCATTTATATTCATGACTATACAGTCTGGCCAGTATGTCGTTAAGTCGATGTTTGTGGAGGATGGTCCCGTAACTTCAATGTTCACGGCTCATCTGGCAGAGGAAATCCGCCCTTAAAGACCTCTCCAAACACAGGACAATCGTTAGTAAATTGCCTCTGTAAACAATTCTTAGAGGAGGTATGCTCACGTGCAGAAATAGGTTACTATAATTTATTTTAGCAACGCATCTTAATACCCATCCAGGTTATACGCTTATGTACTAATTACGCTAATGGTTTAAGATATTAAGGAGGTTATATTAATAGGAAGTGCACCTGAATTTGCGTGGAGGTATAGTGGAAAACTATTGTGGAAAACAGCCCTAATTACACCTGACTGGGATTCGAACCTCCAACTCCCCGTCATTGGCAGTCTAGTTTACTGAGAGAATAGCGTGTTAGACCACGTGGCCACCGAAGTGAGTCTCTACAATTTTAACTTTTTATAAATAAAATATATAATGTTAGTTAAAATGGTTTAACTTTAGATAATAATGAATCTTGAATTTTTATGTTCCCTCGAACTCGAAAAAAGTGTATATCGCCCTAATGGCTGTCCTAAAGTCTGTCTGTCTGTCCTTGAAGCTATAGATATATATGACTTAATAGATTACTTTCAAACTTAGAAATATGTAATATCTAAAAGGTCTATTCTTGATTATTATTGTTTTAAAACTAAAGGCATTTTATTGAACACAAAATTTAGAAAAATAGAAATTTTTAGAAAAATACTCTAACGAATTTGCTAAAAATTAATATCGTCTAAGTGGTTTAAATTTTAAATGATATTGTATACTTAATTTTTAAGAAGACAGTTGAGATGTCAATTAAGGAACCTTATAATAAATGGCCGCATTCTGATCTTAAAAGTTGGGAATGAATTTGAATCACGGCTGGATGTAAATTCTTCCTAGAGTGAAAACTAAAATTGGCGTTAGTAATATAATATTTATTCAACTTGTTTTAAGTTTTAAGTTAAAGTTTGACCATTACTTTCTAATCTCGCTATTTGGCACCCAGACTAAATGCAAAGCTCATAAATTCTGGTTTGTCTCTGAAAGCAAGATCAGGCATTAGAATCTCGGTGGAGTGAACTTTTACTTAAATTGTTCTATAATATCCATCCATGCAAATGCGGGTGTATTTCTTCTATTTTCTATCTTTCGGATCTCTTTCTTACTATCGTGGTTAAGTACGTAAACCCAGACTGGAGCAATAAATAAAAATAACTTTTTCTTTTAGTTAAAATCAATCCGTCCTCAGTGGATAAATTGTTGTTTTTATCACAATGGGGGTCATCACGATCTACCCCAACTCCTACTAGTGAGTTATAAGTTCGTTTATTCATCAACTATTATTTGTAAACTTATCTGACCAGTCTTCACAGGGGAACAATTTGTCTAGTAAAATACAGAGTATAAATGTAATGGTAATAAGAGATTTCAAAGTAAATAAAAACCACCTAGATTTATTTATACCCTTATTTACCCTGTCACTCTTTTGGATTACAAACCAAACAAATCAAATTTAGGGGGAGGAATTAATAACTAACACAAATATAAATATTCTAGGAAATTGTGAAATAAAACTTTGGATTTTTTTTAGGTGCATAATGAAAAAATATTCAACTAAACAAATATTGACAATAAAACTTTTGTTAATTTATCATAATTAAAAAGTAAATAGAAAAAATATTCAAAGTGCAATTAAGTTAAAATCTAAAGCGGACTAAAAACATTTAAATAAATTTATGTGAGGTCTCTAAATTATAAATTTTATTTTCTTCTGAAAATAACCAAAACCAAGACTTGGATATTATATATTTTAAGTGAGAACGTTATAAGTATGAAAATAAAACAAAGGTCCCTTTGGGTGTCAAATTTTAGACCCATGGGGAGGCCCATAATTTCATTTTTATTTCATCTTTCCAAGACATTATTTTATTAAAATGGATTTCTAACGAAAATAAATGTGTTAACGCAATAGTATATAACGTACTTTATTTGAAAAATGTCTTTGGCATCCTTTTGCAGTGTTATTTTATTTAAATAGATCTCCATTTTTGAAAATTTAAGTTTCTGTAAGAATGTCTTACGTACAACATAATATAAATAATACGTTTAAATAACCGCACAGGCTTTTTATTTAATAATTTAGCCCAAAAATTTATTTGTGACAGAAACTCAGACATTAAAATTGAAACTACTCAATTAATAATAATAATTATATTATAAATACTATTATTACCATCATAATTGGTGGTAAACCTGACTCTTGAACATATGAAATAGTTTGGCGTTGACCATAAAGTGACACCCAAATACTAAAAACGAATAAAGTCAAGTAATAAACCAGTGGTTTCACCTGGAAAAAAAATGGAACAACTTTTGTGTTTCACAATAATGTGAGATGTTTATCATTCAAAAATTACTTTATCAACTTTAGTCAACAAGTTGTCCACATTGGAAGAACGTTGTTGCATCATGTTGCATCATGTTGCATCATGTTGGTGTTTGATATCTATAAATAAAACTAGATGCAATAAACACTGTGTCTACATTGAAATAATATATTATTGTTTGTGTCAACATTTGGAAAAAATAAAATGTTATAATGGCACCCTGCACTTATATTTAATGTATTTGGGCTTACAAAGACGCAGAGGCTGTTCGTAATTATCATTTAATTGAATGCAATTCTCTTAACTCCATTTAAATGCCATGCCAATGAACTAATTACTAGTGTAAACTTTGTAACTACAACATTTACCAGACTCAACTGAAACAAACCGTCCAAATAGAAGAAACATTTGTCTGTGTGACTGAATGTTGGTCAATGTTTCATACTAGTATTTTATCGAACAGATACTCTTACAACACGCACCAACTTTGTGTTTATCGTGACGTCAACATGATAAGACACCGAGGAGCTTACATCTAAACGAACGCCAATGTTTCATTTGCAGCCATGCTACTGATGTGCTCTGTTTATCCAGGAGAGACGCATCTTTAGATTCAATTGATTGAGTTGCTGTAAGCAAAGTATTGGTTTTAGAACGTTCTAAACCATTAGTTCTGTGAACGGTGGATATCACTCCATCCATGTGTTTATCGTTACTACATTATTTAGAGTTCTATTTAGATTTAAAGTTTAAAAATATCTTATAATCTATCCTTGGAGATGGTATTTTTCCTTAATGATCAACTTATACATAAAACAAATTAATAATATATTCAATAGTGCATTATATTCATAAATAATAATCGTAGATCACGTGGTTTTAAGACTTAAATCTTACAAAATATGTTTAAAAAAATTATTTAAATACACCTCAAAAATACACCCCAGGTACCAAAACCAAAATGTATCCAAGCAACCATTATATTGAAACGGATAACCAGGTTTATTAACTATGTAAATCAATTGTTTTAAGTAGGCATAGGTTCAGAGTATGTTCTAATCAGTTTAAGTTGTCCGTGCATTTGGCAACCTTCGTGATACAAATATCTGGACAAAGGACAAATATTTTAAATGCCATGTGGTCAAGTTAAAACAAGACATTGCTACGTTCAGTAAAAAAAAAATCAATAAAATCCTATGTGTTTTTTTATGAAAAAGTAGATGTTAATTTGGTTGAGTGAAAGAGAAGAGGTATAATGATGATTATGTGTGGGAATTGGGAGGCGATGACATTCTGTAGATAATGTGAGGTATTTTATAAACACCCGTTTCAAGGCTTACTGTAACATCCCTCCCATTGTTACCAAGGGATTTTATTGGAACACTTTTAGGGATTGTCGGTAGGATATAAGGCGACAATAAAATCCGTATTTGCAAGATTTAAGAAGCGAATAGCTCCGAGCGTGTGCTATTAATAAATCACAGGGAGAGAAACAAAGGTAGGCTCACTACGGGGCTGCTCGCCAGGGAAAAATAACGTGGGCTACGTCCTTTAAGATAAGCTCCATTTATTATACCCTAAGTTAAAAGAAATACTCGTGGATTAAATTTATACGATACTCATGCACGATGAGATATTAACTAAGATGATTGCATAGTTAGTGTTTGGAGGTTCAGATTCGAATCCTCTAAAGGTTCTTTATAAATAATTCCATTTCCCTCCAATACCTACAAAAAATATGGCTGTGTAGCTTGGGGTGTTTAAAAAAATAGGAGGGACAGGGTTTGAGTACCAGTGCACTCGCAATTATATAATTAATAATTACCTGCATCGGTGGCGGTGTCGTCTAAGGCGCTACTCTTGCAATATACTAGACTATGATAACGAGGTAAATCGAGGATTGAATCTTGGTTGAGTGTACTGAGGGTTTTGTCCTAAATGGTTTTCCACTCTACATCCACGCAAATTTCCTATAAATATACCCTTACTCATCCCAAAAACCACTAGCGTAATTAGTACATAAGCATACAGACCGAATGGGTAGTAAGACGTGGTGCTAAAAACAAATGAATTCCTACCACTGATTTCAAAAATAAAAATAAAAATGGGGTTGGATTCTATTAAAAAGGTGTACTTAGTAAATTTAATTATATATTTTTTTTCTGGTAGGCAAAATAATAAGGTTTTTCTAATACACTCACACATGAGTTTATATTTTAATGACAAAATATAAAAAACCTCCATAAAGAATTGAAAAATCTCATTTTATTGCACGCGACTGTACACTCCCTATGTGAATGATTTCTGATGGGTTTATCACTATTTATCACATTCCGCCCTGAGCCCGAGTCAAGAGTGCGATAAATCCGATTGTACAGTACATCACCGAGCTTATCCGAGGTTAGCCGAATCATAACTACAGGATGGTAAATATTAGGACGTCCAATAAACAAGCGTTATGATAGCTGGTGGAGAATTCACCCCACGACTTATGGAACCCTCCGGACAGCTATGGGAGACGCTAAGTCATATTAAATGTAATAGAATGCAAAGACTTCCACATTGGTGGGCACGCTGACTGAATGTTAGACTCATCTAGTCTGGGTTTATGTTGAGAGTGTTGGGGACGTGAAAAAATTGTAAGTGTTTTTGCAATTTTATATCCGAAATTTTTGAATAACCAAAAACAAATCAAAGATATCTCTAGTATAAATATAGAGTTTAATTTTATTCACATGTTGATATCAACATTTGTTCAATATCTGTAATGAATATGGCGCCATTAGATGACAAACTTTTTAAATGAAGAAAAAAAGTTGTCATTAAATCCAAGGACAACTTTGACAGATATTCAACAAACTGTTGATATCGCCATGGGAAGACAATCAAACTATAGATTTTTACTGAAGAAGTATTTGATTTATTTTTGGCAAAAAAGTTTTACTATCAAAACTGAAAAAATTCTGCCCCTTTCTCGCGTTAGCTACAATCACACATTAAGGGCTTAAATATTGTGTTGGCTGTACTGAAGTGGTTTTTATATATATTATTATTATAATTATTATTAGCACCGCGTCTTACTACCCGTTCGGGTTATGCGCACTTACGCTAATGTGAAATGGTAGGGTGATTGTGAGATGAAATGGAGGACCTACAGTTTAACGTGGAATCCGAACCACGGTGGAGACATTCCCCACATTCACAAGATGTCTTGTCAGAGGTGAAGGAAGGGTTTGGTAATCAGATAAATTTGTGCCGGGACCAAGGATTGAACTTTTATATATAAAGAGTTTCATCCTTTCGCTATTTGTTAAGACGGATTCATTTACTCTGAACTGCACCTTATTCGTAACTACCCTCATTAACGTGACTAAAATTCCTATAAATCAGACGGGCAAGACACGATGGAAATTTTGTTTCTTAAAAAAAATGTCAGGTTTTGATAGGTTGTAATTTTGATAGTTGTTGTCAAACCTCACGGGTTTTATTTGGGGTTTTCCCACGATATATTATTTACCCGCTATTCATAAAAGTACACAGACAGAAAATTGCGAGGGGAAAAAAGATTCCTTATTCATAACCATATGAGAAACGTGTCTTCGTTAAAGTATTGGTGTTCTGTATGGCTGGATGAATCTTACCTTTAAATTTGCACCTATAAGAAAGTAAAATGACCACCTACCAGAAAATAATAGGAGAGTAAATATAACAATTAGTTCAAACCCGCTTCGGTGGCCGCATGATCTAGGACGTCACTCTTGCAATAGACTAATACTGCCGATTACTGGGAGATCAGGGTTCAAATATAGTCGGGTGAAGCAAACGTGGTTTATCCTTAATGGTTTTCCATACAAATGAGGGTAAAATTCCTATAAATTAAACCCAATTAAACCCTAACACATTAGAGAAATTAGTACATATTTGTGTAACCCTATTGGGTAGTAAGACGTGGTGCTAAAATAATTAAATATCTGGTTCTTTTCCTACGTAGTTCTATATTAGAGGGTGTTCGTTACAAGAAATCAGTGAGAACCTTATTTTTCCAATCAAATTTCAGAGGAAACTCCACAAGTTGGTAACATTTATGTATTAAGAATAAAATAGCCGAAGCTATTATGCATACATTTAGTGGGGATCACTCCTAACAGATATCATATTCTGAAAATTGAAAAATGAAACCTGGACACAGGAATCGAACCCGGGACCTTTGGCTTAGTACACCACTGCTCTAACTACTGAGCTATCCAGGATTCGGCTATTTGATTCTTAATAAGATGCATCCCAAACAATTATAATAATAATTGTACAATTGATAGCCATAAGCCAACTACTGAGTCGCAGATGGTTGGCTTATCTGATAGTTCGTGAGATTAGAAATCATACATCTGTAGCGGACGATTTCCGCACGTCCATCATAGACTCTGCCTTAAAATATGAGTGGAAGAATGACCGTGGGTACGGGACGATTCCTGGATAGCCCAGTGGTTAGAGCATTGACGATGTAAACCAAAAGGTCCCAGGTTAGATTCCCGTGTCTATGTGTCATTTTTCAATTTTTAGATTATTTATGTATTAGATTTCAAATTTTAATTCAAATAGTTTTAATTCTAGATCGTTTAAATGTATCATATATGTATATATATATATATTGACAATGGACTTGACGTGATAGTGAGATAGCATAACTTACAGGGACGTCGATTAAAGTCTGGAGAGAGTCTTGTGACTATTTTCTTTCTGAACAATTTATTTGTCACGAATAGAGCAGTTCCCAACCATTGCACCGAGAGAAAAATTTTTGAACGCGTAGAAAATAAATGTCGATTGTTACTTCCTTGAAGAGGTTGATAAACTGTAAAAAGAACTGAATTGATCCAGGTTCAAATCCAATCGGATGGACTTGAAAGGATCTTTATTTATTTATCAATAGTATTATACTACCCGGATTTGCCCTGGAGAAATATTATAGTGTAAAAACGGTAAGAAGGTTAAAAAGGCGTTAAAAAAAATTCAAAAAGGGGTAAATATGATAAAAAAATAAAAATTGGTGACTATGTTCGTGTACAGGACTATCATAACCCGCATTGCACAACTGTATGAAATGTAGTATTGAATCTATCTCACGGCGTTAATTTACCTTCATTTTTTTGGCTTTTAATTAATTTAATTGTATCTAAATTTTAAAATGTTGTCTTTGAATTCCAAATGTTTGTGCTCATTTACTACTAATGAGTAAATTTCAGCTCCCCGCGTGAGGTAGATATCGTGCAAAGCTCATAACAGACAGACTTCATTTTATTAGAAGAGATTTTATGTTTTTTTAAGTTCTATCTGGAAGACCAAAAGTGACAGTTCCATAGAAATATACCATGATAGTATTATCAAACCCATACAGGTGGTCCCAAAGTATAAGTCGTCAGGCTCCCAATATACTGGTTTACATGTGACAAAGGGTGGGTCGAGGTTTTAATCCCGGATATGTACCCGAAAGATGATTTTTTATGTGTTTTTTTTGTATTTAAATAAACTTCTTCCTCCCCAAATCTTATAGTAAGCCGTTAATAAACAGTTTTTTGAGTGTTAATTTATATATATATAAATATTCCCATTCGTCTGACAGATTTATACACTAATAGTCAGTTCTGGCATTAAAGCAAAAAAATAATCTAGCCAGTGTATAAATCCGCGTATAAAACCCTATCTCTATATATCTATTCTTACATCCTCCCATTTTTCCCCCCCTCTTCTCTCTTTCTGATGCTTAATGACATTTACTTCGCACTCCTGTTTTCTTAGTCCCTTTGCGGATAGACGTAACCGCCTTACTAGCGTGATATCTGCAACCCGCAGCGCATGGATACACTGCCGCTTGCAGATGTAACGAGGAGTTACTGCCGTCACTGACATTTCTCAACTGTACGAGAAACAACCTTATGTGACCGCTCAGAAAAAGAGGTCACGTTTTTTCTTTTCTTTTACCACGTATCACTCGCTACTCGATTGAGTTGAAAGTATATGTACTATTAATCAGGGTACCAGGGATGAGGAAGGAATTGTAATAGCATTTGCATAGATGGATGAGTGGAAGACCATTTAGGAAAAAAACATTCTCTGAACACCCAAACAGGATCAAACCATTATCTTTCCTTCACCATCAGCCAAGCCTATATTTTTAAAGTGATATATATGTACCATTTGACCACAAACAGGTATGCATATAAAAAAATTATCACCGCATCTTACTAACCGTTCGGCTTATATGCCTATGTACTATTTACACAAATGACTTAGAGATTAGGAAGGTTTAATTTGGATAAAATTTACTCGCATTTTCGTGAAAAGAGAGTGGAAAAACAGTTAGAAAAACCACTCTAAGTGCATCTTACCGGGATCAAACTCTGATCTCCCCGTCTTCGGCAGTCTAGACCAACACGAAATTATCGCGTTAGGCCACGCGGCCACCGACGCGGGTTACACGTAAATAACCTCTTTCATACGCTAGTCCATGAGTTATTCATCTATCAAATTTGATCAATTATGTCAGTTTGGTCAATGTTGGCCAATTTATAGTAATATTCTGGTAGGAGTAACTTTTAGAAAATAAAAATAAAATCTTTTAATTTGTAAACATTTATAGCGTCATTACATTATTATTAATATAATATATAAAAATGTACAGCTTTGGATAATATGACCTAACTTATGAATATATGAAAATTGTATTGGTAAATTTCATAACTATCAAAATAATATCACATATAAGATAAATTATTTATTTTTATAAAACCGTAAAAGATATTGGCATTTTTTTTCACTACATCGTTTATACTTCTCATATATGAAAACAAAATGTATCATAATCACCCTAACCTCAAATAAATTTTTATTTTGAAAAAAAAGTATAACATTCTACTTATAATGTTAAACACTCCCAAGATATACAATTCGAACACAAAATTAAAGGAAATTTTTATAAATCTTCAAATATTAAAAAACTAGTAAAATCTAAGTAAACACCGTTTAGATCAATTTAACTCTAAACAAATAAGTACCCCATAGAGTTATTTTTATAATATAAAGAATCAGTCAAGTATACAATTTGAACAAAAATATTCAGAGCCTTTTTTGGCAAAAAAAAAAATATTTATTAGTATTACCCTATAACATTTGAATTTAAGGTTTGATCGAAATATATTAAATTGTTTCGTATATCCCCAAATCCCAAATTTATTGAAAGGGTCGTTCGGGAGGTTCATATATATAGATATACAAACTTTTATTGTATAAAGATATAGTACAATTTTCTAGCGAACTTCCCCCACCCCCTCTGAATAAACTAGCTTTCTAAGCCCTTGTCAAAAACATACATATTAGTTCTGGGACACATAAAACTTTAACCAAATATAGAAAATGTTCACTATTATTCAACTTTCTATATACGAGAGAGTAAAAAATCACAAACCCAAAATAATATTTTAGTTTTGATATATATTGTGACTTGTGAGGTTCTTCACTATTACTTCTCCCTTCACAGGAAACTGTTCATG
>CABFVZ010000753.1:153399-167014 GCA_902151445.1 Timema monikensis
CCCCCCCACCTGTGACAGTTCACTTGCAGTAGTTTAATCAGGGCTGTCCATCAAAACAACGATGCAGTAGACTTGGCGCCCGAACACACTGTATCAGAATCTAGCGCTGATCCGAACCACGGAGGTCCGAGACAGATACAATGCGCGTTATTGGAGTACATTGAACCAGATTATTTGTAGTTCCTCTATTTAGATAATATTAAGATGTTAATTAATGGCTCTAACTCTAGTAGAAATGAGCTTAAGAAAATATTAAAATGTATTTTCGTGTCCAACATTTATAACAATCTACTTTATCAGTAGTATAATTTCAGAGACATTGATTTTATCTATGAAAAGAAGCCGCTAAAGATCATGTGACTAGGTGTAGATATATTACATTTTATTTAGTACTTTATAAAGATTGGGATTTCAAAGGTAATTCAATATGTATTTATAAAAAAAAGCGTGCCTTTGTTTGGGCATGTTGGGAGGATGAATGTGGATCGAATAACGAAGCAAATATATGAAGGTAGAGAGTGAATCCAAAGGAAAGGGTAAGCCCTGTAAGACGTGGTTAAATGTTGTAGATGAATGTTGAAAAAAGATAAACGGTAAGACTTTAAAAAATAATTTAGCATGCATTACTCAGGGTGTGGATGTTGTTAAAGTGAAGGTAATATGGAGGGATAGGGAATTGTGGAGAAAGTTAGTGAAGATGGCTTAAGTATAGAGTTGTTTTTTGAGCTGTATGTAAATTTTTTTGCCTACTTTATAAGGTAATGACGTGATTAGGTATGTATGTGTTTGTGTAGTCGTATATTAATATGTGTGTATGTTAATATGTATGTCAATATGTATGTCAATATGTGTGTATGTGTTTATATATATATATGTGTTCATGTATGTATGTATGCATATGAAAACATAATTTATTTCTATATAAACGAGACTGTTCCTCTGTTTTTATTGAAGTTAAAAACTAACCACATAAAAAGCCTTAGCTATACGTGATATAGATTAAAAGAGAAAGGGAGAGTGTTTTGAAAGTGACTGTACTGTACATGTTTCTCACCTAGCACTAACAATCTGCCTACACGAACCATCTGGAGATTGTAAATCTGCTTACAAAGTAATTACAGGCTCAGTTTACAGCGAGCTACCGACCCTGAATTTCAACTCGCTAAGTGTTGAATTATTACACAAGAACAGTTTGTGTTATGGACTCGCGTCTTGCGTACGTAGTTCGTACATCCGGGAGGACAAGGGAGCCATACAGTAGTCCACATGCCAAGAAAACGCCTGTCAGGCTTTTTTATTTAGGTTAAGTCTGTTTAGGTTGAGTCGTGTTAGATATATATATATATTTTTATTAAGACAATTAAGCGTTATTATCTACACCCAAAAACCACTCGTCCGATTGGGACGAAATTTCGAATGGGCCTAATTCGGACCTTTGGTTAGCATATAGACAAGTCAGAATTGGCATCCCTTATTTTCATTGGACAAACATAGGAAGACCTGCTTCTGTGGCCGCATGGTCTAAGGTGTCACTCTCGTACTAGACCAAGTTGCCGAATAAAGGGAGATTGGGACTCATCCCGATAGGGTGCACTGATGGAATTTATTTCAAAAATAGTTTTCCACTCTTTCTCTCTCTTTTCACACGCAAATGTGGGTACATTTTCTCTAAATGCAACCTTGCTCATTCTTAATTCTATATAGTAATTGGTACATAAGCGTATAACCTGAACAGGTATTAAGACATGGTGCTAAAAATTAACTTTGGAAGGTCCCTACATATTGGACATTACGGCCATCTTGTAAGAAAATTATGGTAATAAATCAATACTGTTTATCAACATTTAATGTACTATAAAACACATTACGTGCAAACTCACAGTAAGGGAGCCTTCACGTCACTTGACAACCCCCTTATGTAGGTCAGGGACTTGACAAAAACCGGGGACCCACTTGCCATGTGGGGTACATCAGCCAGACGAGTCTGGAGAGTAAGTTTCCTCTAATTCAGCATGGCTGTGTCCTCCGAGAGTAGCCACGCACGAAACCGCGCGCAGCGAGCAATTTAGTGACCAATAACCACATGCACGAATAGAACGAGGAAGTTGGGATATAGAAAGAAAATGTACCAATATTTGTGCGTAAGGAGAGTAAGAAACATTCAAGGAGAAGGCTCCTTGCCGGAGTGCTAAGCTGTGCTTACAGCCGTCAAGAAATTCCACGCTATTCAAGAAGTGGTTTGTTATTTTAAAATATGGCTCACAGCAGAATGGAGCTGAACGCTATGAGCCTCCCCCTATATAATTTAAAACCTAACCTTTTTAAATCTTTATAATCTAAAAAAAAACTTAAAAAGGGAAATTAGTTAATTTTCAAGTAAGTTTCGTTCGAACTATAATAATATTTTAAATGGAAATAACCTCATACTGCTGTATTTATTTTGTAATGGCAATCTTTAAGCTTAAAAAACACTAAAATAATACTTGATTATGTTAACATTATCTGTAGTGAGCTTTATAATGTCTTTGTTTGAGGAAAGCTATATATATGTATTCTAGCTGTTCACTTTGATATCAGAATTATTATTATTTATTTATCTTCACGTTTCATCACCCATATTCATTTTATTTAATTCATTTGAGGTATTTAACGTGCTATTTTTGAATCGCACAGATTATATCATAACGCGACCTATAAACTAACTTAAACCTGGAAAAGACACCACATCCAAACCCGCAGTCTTTAATTCATAATTGTGAAAGGGGAAAACTGTATTTCACAAATGATAGTTTTTTGTGACCATACCAAGAATCAAACACGATACCTTTAGTTCTGTATACGTCTCACAACCCGTTAAATTTATACACATCTATACTTACTAATAATATAAAGAGGAAAGATTTTATTTTTTGTTTTTTTTGTTTGTAATTGATGAACTCAAAAACTTCTGGGCCGATTTAAAAAATTCTTTCACCAATACAAAGCTACATTATCAGCGAGTAGCATAGGCTATATTTTATTTTGAAAATTTAATTTATTCTTCATAAAAATGTCGATAGTGTATTATATAGTCGTTGGAAAAAAAAAGTTGTTGAGGTGAAAGTGGGGTTGGTGAAGGGGTTGGGGGGGGTAGGGTTAGGGGGAGGAAATAGGAATGATATGAAATGAAGAGGGAGGATAAAAAGAGGGAGGGGCTATACAGTGATGGTAGGATTGTATTTTTCAAAAAAATAAGTAAAAAAATTTTGTTTCTATATTGACATGATGGATGATTTGAATCTTTGTTTTACAGGATTCTTTACAATATATTTTTACGAGGAAAGGGGTTATAGTATGTAATAATTACGCTAATTATTCACCCAAATGGATGCACCATAAGATTTTTTTTTATCTCATATTATTTTCAGTTTTTTATCTTTGGAACAAAAAGGTGCCCTTCCCAAAAAAATATATATCCCCGACTGTCCTGGATATCCGAATGTGATCCGGTGGTCCTGATTATCTCAGTGACCGTGACATGGCCGGTGGAGTGGTACGAGTGTCTACCCTCTGCCAAATACTGGCACGCAGCTTAGCGTGACCAAGGAAACCTCCTTCAGATAAGATTAAAATGTCGGCCATTAGCTCTCCAACAACGACACATTCCACTGGAGGGTTTTTTTTTAGAGAGAGAGAAAGTGTATCGACATCATTTACGATCAAAACTCATGCGCACGAGTAAAATTATTGGTACACTATTTAAGAGCCCGTGTCATGACTGATTTACCGGGGAAGTTAGATAAAAAAAACTAAGCTCTAACGAGAAAAAATATCAAAGTGTTGTTTCCTGAATCATCAATTTTATAGCAGAAAAAATTCAATAAGTTATACAAATATTTCATGGCGTGAGCCCACAATCGATCTTTGCTGAAAGAGCGGCCGCCGCATATTAGTGAAGGTAGTACCAACATTTGTGGATATAGGGTGTCATGTAGTCAACACAGCCGTTATTATTAGTTTTCTAGAACAGAGCTGGTATTTATTTATTCCAGTAGCTCCTCAATCGTCCTCACTAGCCTGAGTTTGATCCCGGTTCCCGAACAACAGCTGTGCCGGGGATCGAACTATGATCTCTAGACTGCAGAGAGGTTCATCAGTAATACAACACACCAAATTTAAATCATATATTTTTTAGTTTAACTATAATTTTTAAAATGTGGCAACACTTGTTTCTAAAGTGGAGTAAAGAAAACCGCACGACGATGAGAAGTCTGGTTCGAGTTGTATCAACTATTCTTAACTTTGTCACCGCTTCTTACTACCCGTTCGTTCTGTCCGTATATGTGTACTAACCACACAATTGTTATAATATTGAGGATGGTTTGATGCATAGAAAATGTACCTGCATTCGCGTGGAAGTAAAAAAAATATTTTTTCTCTCAGTATATTCGACCGAGATTGGAGCACCGATTTACCTCGGGAGTTCAATCTATTGAGAAAGTGACACCTTGTTCCATTTGACCATTGAATTGGGCACTTACGCTAGGTGCTATACGGAGGGCGAGACGAGCTCTAGGCACTTACTGATGTATTCTTAGTCCTGAATGTTGGATATCATCTTTCCTCCATTCCTCTATTAGCGTGTACTACTGTGTAAGTGTTAAGAATGAGATACATTTTTATTATTTGTAAAATAAAATACATAATGATGGAATAATTAGCAAATATATTATATTTTATAACTACGGTTATAACCGCATCTAAATATCATATTCTTTTAATTGAAATGACACCTGGACAAAGGACTTGAAACCGGGACCTCTGTCATAGTACATCAATGCTCTAAAAAAACTGAGGTATCCAGGAATTGTCCCATTCCCTTCGTTATGCTTCACTTATATTGATTTAGGTAAATTACAGCATTGCCAATAGCGGCTCGTATATAGGCACTGCGGAACTGCAGCACCCCCTATTTCCACTTGATATTATCGATAACATTTAATATAACGAGTTATTTTTTCTTTAATTCTTTCTTTATTTTTGTAGTACATAATATATACCTTAAGCTTAATGTCAGTACTTCAGTATCCATCCCCTAGTGTGTGAAAAATATACAAAAATCTTTGTACGGAACTGTGCGCTTCACAGTGCCAACGACGTGGTGTTTGATTGTTGTGCGCATGCGCACATATGAGGGGGTGGGGAGGAAGGCGGGACTTCCAGGTAGAGAGAGCACTGTTGCTCTCGCAGTGACGTCTCTGACATGATGGATACTCAGCGTGTGTTGTGCTTAAAAACCGTGTACCATATTCTTGAATGTGATAAAGTGTAGAAGAGTGTAGAGTTAGATTATTATTCTTCCAGTTATTCTATTTGATTCAGTTTTTATCAGTTATTTTATTTTAAAAAAAAGACTAAATGCGCTTGCAGTACTTTCAATGGAGAAAAATGTTCTCAATTGTCATCCAGAGATCAAGGATAAAATTATTGAACTCTTTTTGCAAATTAAAACAAGATGAATGGATTTCATTTCTAAATGAATAGATCAAGCTTGAACTGTAACAATTTAAGTTAAAGTAAGCAAAAATGTTTGGTTCTTTTAGCTGAGATTTTATCAAGTTCCTGAAAAAAGTTTCTTTTTATACAGTTTTTTTTTTCATTTTAGACAATTTTAAAACAAAGGCTAAAAATTATCTGGAGTGTCACCCCCACTAATTTTAGCTACGAGCCGCCACTGAGCATTGCTTAAAATAATTCACTGGCACGTACTAAGAACACTAACACTATAATCCAGTTATATCGGGTGTAAGGGAAAAAGCCATTAGTCCATGGAATGAGCTTATTGTATTATTATTATTATTAGCACCGCGTCTTACTATCCGTTCGGGTTACACGCACTTACGCTAATGTGTAATGGTAGGGCGATTGTGAGATGAAATGGAGGACCTACAGTTTAACGTGGGATCCGAACCACGGTGGTGGCCTGGCATTCCCCACATTCACAAGATGTCTTGTCAGAGGTGAAGGAAGGGTTTGGAAATCAGATAAATCTGTGCTGGGACCGAGGATTGAACCCCGGCCGCCAGCACAGAGGTCTGACACCTTACCCCTAGACCACTAGGTCACCAGCTTATTGTAAAGTGCTCTTGTATATTATTTTTGAACACACGTTAAACCAGGTATTTTCTTTTGCAGTGTATTGTAATATCTTTGCTACGAAACCAGTATATAATTTTGGGAAAGTAACGTTTATATGGCATAATTTTGCTAATTATGATAAATATTTAGTATTCTTATGACATTTGGTTGATCTGGCGGTCAAGGGGTAAGTTGTCAGTCTTCTGTGATGGGGGTCCAGGGTTCGATCCTTTATCCCGGCACAGATTTATCAGATAGCCCAACCCTTCCTTCACCTCTGATAAGACGTGTATTAATCACAACTTGTGAATGTGTGGAATGTCATGCCTCCACCTTGGTTCGGATCCCACGTTAAACTGTAGGTCCTCCATTTCATCTCACCATAACCCTGTCCAAGAAACTATATGTTTTTTATTGTCACGTTGGACAGGCGATTCAGCTCACTTTTCATGAGAAGAACCTTATCTGACATCTAGTAAAGCTACTAGATCTATTTTAACGTATCCATACGTCAAGTCATGTAATCTGCAGCCATCACTCTTGATAGATATTATCATTACTTATAAAATAACAATATTATTATAGTAAAATATTATCAATGCTGACTACAAAAAATGTATATGTTTATATTTTCTAGAAGTTTCTTCCGATAAAAATTCTACTATAGTAGTTTATTAGGATAATTAATCGATTTATATGATTATATATCGAAATGGGAATCTCTTCCTTGAACTAAGTTTATTTTTACAACAGCAATTCCATTCTGAACTCAAACGTGAGGTCAGCTGTCCTCTGAAAGGCTACGCCTTTGCTTCAACCAGAGATACGATTTTATACATTGATTTGTATTATTATCTGGTTCTTAGAATAGAGTAGATATTTTATTGACATATTTTCATAGATTTAAAAGAGAAAAATTAATTTAAAAAAAAAGAACTGCTTTGATATTGTTTCTAAAAGTAAAATATCGTAAGTCTTAACGTTAATAATTTAACTTATGATTCATTTCCTCTAAACCAACATCGCTATGACCCAAATAATGAGAAATAGGGTGTTGTGTTTTCTGACCAAGTAATAAAATATTTATTCTATTATATCCTCAACATCTGTCCTTTTGCATATTTTAATACTTAAGGTGGAATGGAAGAACGCGGGGAAAAATTTAAGTGTTTTTTTTTCAGTTTTTATGGCAAAATATTTTTTTTTACCAAAATAAATCAAATATTTTTCCAGTGCAAACATATAAATTAAATTTATTCACATGGTGACCTCAAATTTTCTTGAATATCTTTCAACGGTGTTCTGGAATTTAAAGATAACTTTTCTTATTAATTTAAAAAGTTCGTTAGAAACTGCCACCATGCTCATAATAGATATTCAACAAATTTTGATATAAACATGTGTAGAAAATTAAACTAAATATTTTTACTGGAGAAATATATTAATCATTTTTGTAAAAATGTTTTGCCATAAAAACTGCAAAAACATTGATCTTTTCTTACTTCCCCTTCCATCCTACATTAATTAGTTCATTTGTTAGTCACAATAGTGGTCAATTTTTTTTAGAACCACCTATTACTTACTACCCGTTTGGGAAATACATCTATGTAATAATTAGGCTAAGGGGTTATAGATGAGGAAGGTTGAATTTAGAGGAACTATACCCACATTTGCGTGGAGGGAGAGTGGTAAATCATATAGGAAAGAAAATTACACCCGACAGGATACTAACCCCTGTCTCCCAGTCATTGGCAGTTGAGTATATCGTGTGAGTGACGTCTAGAACATGTCGCCACAGGAGCGGGGATTACCCTAGTTAAAAGATACGTTAAGGATGTTCAAGTGATTTTATAACTATTTTCAGCACTTACATTTACAAGCGGTGGGAAAAACTATTGACACACTGTTGATTAAACATATTTTTTCTCAAATATAAATATTTTTTGGCCTTTCTTAACATTTTAACTACTATAGGCAATAAATGTATTGAAATTTATTGAGAATTTATAATTTTATTATTATTATTATTATTTAGCACCGCGATTTACTACCCGTTCGGGTTATACGCTTTAAGTACTAATTACGGTAATGGATTAGGAATTGGGAAGGTTGAATTAGAGGAAGTGAGCCCGCATTTGCGTGGAGGGAGAGTGGGAAACCATTTAGGGAAATCCNGAAAAAAAAAAAACAGTTCACCCGAAAGATTCAAACCTCAATCTCCCCGTCCTCAGCAGTCGAGCTCAACACGACTAGCGCGTTAGCCAACTACGCCACCGAGGCGGGTGAGAATTTATAATTAATTATTAAAACTTGAATATATTTAATATGAATATATTTTTTATATCATTGAGAATATTAGTCTCCCAAATAACGTTTAGTTGTTAAAGTGTTATAAACTTTTTAACAAAAAAATAATTTTTTAGCTAACTAAATAAAAGACGCCTCCTTACGAAAATTTGACGATACTAACACTTTTAGCTCTCAGATAAGGCTATTCGTATGAAAATTGGATTGTAGGCAGCTGCGTGAGCTAAGATGGTAAATTTTTGTTTTGTTTTGATGTAGTCCTGTGCTTAGATAACACATCTTAAATAAAACCTAATTGAAATAAAAAATAAATAATCTCAAAGTTTAATGAGTTATAGACCCTGGTCACGTTTTTTTTTTTTTGCATGAAAAAGAAGGAAAGATTACTACAACCCCCCCCCTTATTTCCAACAATTTACCGATTCTATTATTCGTTATCTTCTTCATGAGGACAGCAAGGTCACGTGGTGGTCCATGTGGGACAGAATGGGTTCGGGTCACGCCCAGATGGTTTCACAGTAAATAATAGACTTTCCTTTCCCCCCTCTCCTCTCCCCGATCACCCCTGACATAAAAAAAATTACCGAGTTTTAAAAGCGAGTTCATTCTTACATCCCTCGAAGAAAATTTAGTGGTTTAGGAAAGTTTATCTTCTATTTTGCGCGTCTGGGATACATCACTCGTAGCCCAGTGGTGAAAAGATTAGTCCGTACTAATGTACCGTTGCCCAGGGGACGTACTAATGTACTAGTAGTACATGCTTTCCATGAAGACTCTTTCCATGTCCCGATAAGATGAGATGATGGTGATGGTGGATATGAGGCTGTGAAAAAACTTCAGGCTTACTAACCAAACCCCAGTTACTGTTGACGTAATTCCCCTATTGGGAAAAAATACCAAAAGTACTAATCAGGAATTGAACCCGGGACCCCTAGACTCGTAGCCAGGTGCACTGTCCAGTACACCACAATGTTGGCTATTTTCTGAAATGAAATGGGTAAAAAAAATGGTAAATTCAAACACGGTTTGTTCACCAATTTTCCTTTAATATCTACATTAATAATTGAAGTTATCATTTTATGTGGAAGGAGGTATGAGAGGGTGTGTAATGGTTACTCCGAGCCAAAGTGGCACACATTATTATCACTGATATTTCTCAGGGTGGAAGGATATAAAGTAACCCTTTATTAGCTCAAATTGTTGTCTGAAAACGACTCCCAGATACACCACGTGAATAAATTCACCGCGTCGGAATAACCGTTCAAGATAGATCATCATACATTAATAACGCATTTGGAATGGGTATGAGGAAAGTTACATTTGGGCGGAAATGTACTCGCATTAGTGTGGAGAGAGACAGGGACAACCACCCTCATTTTTCCCTATTCCTATCTTTAACTAGTTATATCCAGTCCACCTCATTACACCCTATCCTTAACTTGAACTAGTTATATCCAGTACACCTCGTTACACCCTATCCTTAACTTGAACTAGTTATATCCAGTACACCTCGTTACACCCTATCCTTAACTTGAACTAGTTATATCCAGTCCACCTCATTACACCCTATCCTTAACTTGAGCTAGTTATATCCAGTCCACCTCATTACACCCTATCCTTAACTTGAGCTATTTCTATCCAGTCCACCTCATTACACCCCGTCCCTATCTTGAACTAGTTCTATCCAGTCCACCTCATCAAACCCTATCCCTATTTTGAGCTAGTTATATCCAGTACACCTCATCAAAGCCTATCCCTATTTTGAGCTAGTTATATCCAGTCCACCTCATCAAACCCTATTCCTATTTTGAGCTAGTTATATCCAGTCCACCTCATCAAACCTAATCCCTATTTTGAGCTAGTTATATCCAGTCCACCTCATTACACCCTATCCTTAACTTGAGCTAGTTCTATCCAGTCCACCTCATTAAACCCTGGCCCTATCTTGAACTAGTTCTATCCAGTCCACCTAATTAAACCCTGGCCCTATCTTGAACTAGTTCTATCCAGTCCACCTCATCAAACCCTATCCCTATTTTGAGCTAGTTATATCCAGTCCACCTCATCAAAGCCTATCCCTATTTTGAGCTAGTTATATCCAGTCCACCTCATCAAACCCTATTCCTATTTTGAGCTAGTTATATCCAAGTCCACCTCATCAAACCTAATCCCTATTTTGAGCTAGTTATATTCAGTCCACCTCATTAAACCCCATCTCTTTTAGGCCCACTCTAAATGTTATCCTCCCATCTGCTTTTAGGTCTCTCTCTCTTAGGTTTATCTAGAAAATTAAACCTAATTTAACTAATGAAAAAATTAAAAATATAAAAAAGTTAATTTTTACAGTAATTACTAAAATTCTTGCTTTAAAATCACGTTACATCCCCCCTCCCCACACCTATTTTATAATGGAATACAATATCTGTATTAAGTTGTTATTTACTATTAGTGAGAGAAATAATAATTACTATTTTGAGCTAACTAATGTTTATTATTTTAATTTTAAGGAAAGAAAATATCTGTCTTTTAATTTAAAAAAAAAAAACAGGTTTGGGTATCAAACAAATTTCTTCACGCCTATGTCTGAGTTAAATATTTTATAAAACCTAGAACTGGCTACCTCATCAAAAACCCACTTACTCTAATGAGCTTAAAATATAGCGTTTAGTAGAATTGAGTGAAGTTTAATCGTAGAGCCCGACTCGTAAACAGAACGCTAATAGTTCTTTGAATTCATTTATTTCCAGCCTCTCTGACTTCACATTCTTTAAACCCCGCCCACTACATTTCACGTTATGGTTTAGACGATGACCTGGAAAATGTGGTCGGCCACAACCTCTGCATATTAAAAGGAGAATAAAGTAGAGTTGACTACGCTTTAATTCAGGGCGGCTGATAATGTACAAAACGTTCTACCAGCGTTTTATTTTACATGTTTAAATAATTGTACAGCGTTTTATTTAGTAACAAAATAATATAAACATTACCCGCCTCGGTGGCCGCATGGTCTGACACGCTACTCTCGCAGTACACTAGAATGTCTATGACAGGGAGATTGAGGTTCGAATCTCTCTCAGGTTTACTGCGGGTAGTTTCATCCAAATTTGTTTATTTCTCTTTCTCCGTGCAAATGCGGGTACTCATTCCTTAATCCCTAATAATACTTAGCGTAATTTAATAAATAAGCGTATATATTATTATTACTATTATTATTATTACTAGCACCGCGTCTTACTACCCGTTTGGGTTTTACGCACTTACGCTAATGAGTAATGGTAGGGTGATTGTGAGATGAAATGGAGGACCTACAGTTTAATGTGGGATCCGAACCACGGTGGAGGCCTGGCATTCTCCACATTCAAACATTCACAAGTTGTGATTAATACACGTCTTGTCAGAGGTGAAGGAAGGGTTTGGTAATCAGATAAATCTGTGCCGGGACAGAGGATTAAACCCCGGACCCCAGCACAGAAGTCTGACACCTTACCCCTAGACCACCAGGTAACCTACAAAGCGTATATAACCCGAAAGGGTAGTAAGACGTGGTGCTAAAAATGTAATATCAATATCTTTTCTTAAAAAACATGACGTGCCTTGACAATTTTAGTGCCTTGTTCAATGTGCCCTGAGTTAAGATAGGTTGAAAATTGCTCTTCTAGAATAAAAAATATTGGCCAGCAGGAAAATTTAAAATAATATTAAAGCTGTATCCACATATGATTTATTAACTAACGGTACACTTTAATATTTTGGAATGTGCATAAAGTTCTTTGAAAATATCCACTACAACAGCAATAGTTCTTATCACTAATACGAGAGAAATAAATACAAATGTTCTAGCTTTGTCTTTTAGAAATAACTGCCATTGTTGTGATGAGTTGGAAATACATTGTTCTCATTGATTTATTGATCGTAATAATCTTACTGATGGCAGCTTGTTAAATACATTTTTTAACAAAATATTTAAAATTAATACATGGTAGCTTTATTTCGACTAAGACTAAATATTTTCTCCTATAAATAAATCTTGTATTCAGATGAGTCGGCAAGTATATCAAAATTTAAAGCGCTAATATAAAAGGTTTTATATACTCATAAAATTCGGTTCGTATCTATAAATAAACTTAAATTAACTTTAAATTAAGTTAAAAGAAAAATTTAACTACAGCATAATCAAAACAGGCATGTAAAGAATCTCTATAATTAACAAAATGAAAAAGGTTTAAATTGGCTATATTATTAAATAATGTTAAAAAAGTAAGCTTGATTAACTTTAGAAATAATCTAAAATTAAAGTTAAAGTATATCGATTCAAATATGAAAATCTATATTTATTTATATTTGAATAGATCTACTTTAATTTTAATTTTAGATTTCATATACCTATGTTCATATTTGAATTTATCTACTTTAACTTTAATTTTGTGTTATATATATATTTATTTATTTATGTTATATATATATATATATATATATTGAAACATTCATTGAGCCTAAGACTATTTAATTAAAGAGCTGATTCTCTTATCTACCATAATTATCTCGTACTTATGATCTTTTTGTAGTAGATAGTTCGACACCTTAGCTTAGTCTGTAGCGTCTATATCTACTGAGCTAATGGTTCCGGGTTCGATTCCAGATATGGCAGGAAATCTAGTCAATTGAGAAATTGATATATCTCCTTTCACAATGATGAATTAATGACTGAGGGGCTGGATTTTGTGTCTTTTCTAGATTTAAGTTAGTTTTTTATAAGTCATGTGCTGATATAATCAGTTTTTCCAGAAAATACAAGTCAGAATTTAACAAGAAATTTAAAATCTCAAATAAAATAAACAAAGTAGATAAATGTTTAGGTGTGTCAACTAATTTTGTACAACTATAGACTGGGTCCTACAACCGCTACTGTAAATTTGAATAGCGCTTGTCATGTAGAGATGACTAAAGTAGAATTTAGAACAAATGAACTGACATTTTCTTGGAGAGAGAGTGGGAAATATTTGATTAAAAATCTTCAGTACAGCTATTCGGGATTAGAACCCGACCTGCCCGTGAGATTATGAACTTTTTCAAGTAACCATTGATAAGGTTATCATTTAATTAATATCAACAAGGCTTGAATCGGTGGTTACGTCGAGTAAGCGTCAGGCTCATATAGTCTGGTTTGCTGGAGACTGAGTTGATGGGGGGG
>CABFVZ010000753.1:167139-246941 GCA_902151445.1 Timema monikensis
GGGGGGGGGTTAGAATCATGGTCCAATTTACTGTAAGTGGTTTTTACTAAAAGATTTTCCCCTCTGTCTCCACGCAAATGTTGGTGCATATCCTATAAATTAAATCTTCTTAATGGATTAAGAGTAATATATAAACTAATGATGGTATCCACATTATCGGTGGAGTAATCTGTGCGGAAACAAGCTTCGGTGGCCACGTTGTCTAGGGCATCATTTTCGCAATATATTAAATTGCCGATTACGGGGAGATTGAGGTTCGAAGTCGTGTCTACTGAGGGTAGGTGTTCTTTATTAAATTCTTATCCACTATACCTACATGTAAATGCGGCTACACCTTCTCTTATTTCAACCTTCATACTTAACACATGATCGTAATTCGTCAATATGAGTACAACTCTAACGGGTAGTAAGATTCGGTAATGAACAAAAATTAAAGGTTAAAAAAAAAGAATCATTAGTTCAGCCTGGCCTCTTTGCCAAACCAGACTAGACTATCTTTATGTTCAATACGCGTTCCCACCATTCCGGTTTAAATGTTATTAATAAATAGGTCCTACCTCCTACAAACAAACTAATAATTCTTCCGAATATATTCATACCAAGTGGTCCAATATATCTATCTACCCCCGGCCTCTATGTAACCCGCCTTATTCCTGCCAGCTTTGAATTAATAGCGCTTCTTTCCTGTTTCTCTATATATCAGTCTAAACGATGGGGTGCTTTATTTTTAACGCATGTTGAACTCCCCTGTACTGTACGCATGGTGCACTTCAGTGGCGTCAAAATAGAAGGAAGGATGCGAGTGAGAGTCCTGTGAATACAGGACATTGTGTCCTGGCAATTTCCCCTTTTAATCCATTGCCTGTCCAAGTGCAAACACGTTATAATGTGATTGAATTAACGGAACGTTAAGGATAGATTAGTGTATCTAGAATTTATGGTTCGGTCCCAATCATTAGCCTTGCCTTTACATTCTCATATCAATAACTTAAGTAGTGGACTAATTATTTAAAAAATATATAGAGGTATTACTAAAATAATAAAATATTTTTATAAATGTAAATATATTTTTTTTAAAATATTTTAATATCCTAAAATTGTTTCAGATAGGCATTTATAAATTATAAGAGGGATTTTTGTCAACTTCCTGCCAGCTATTGGGTGGAACAAAATTAGCATTAATACTTGAAATATTTTAAAAATATATGGAAAAAACATAAATACGTTCCTTAATTTTGGAAGAGATTCAAATCAATATTTAAAATATTTTCTTTACAACGAGAAAAACACACCCACACACAATAAACCGAATGGTTTATATTTGTGTAAAATATATTAGGTTAGTATAATCAACTTGCATTAATGTAACATTATTATGTCAAACATAACATATTAATTAAAATGCTTTATAAAGCTTCAGTATTTAAAATAGTAATTTACTGATATATGTTTAATACGATAAATGTTTTAATACTACGCAGAATGAATTTTTTCATATATTTAATTACTTTAAGAAAGTATTGTTTTATGATGCACAGTTTAAAAAAAATCTATCATTGCCTCTTTCTATGCTCATTTAAAAAATTACTTTATTTATCCAAATAATATTTTATTGTATTATCAAATTAATGGTAAGCCGATAAGTCATTCAATTATGATAATACTTTTTCAAAATCAAATCTTTTCGAGCAAAAAGTTTTATAAATTAATATTTTGAAATAATGTTATATTTAATAAAGATATTTGAGGTAAAATTTTGGAAAAAGTAAGCAATGTTTGATTCCTTCTCAACCTAACTTAGTTGTTTATAGAGATTATACAACAATAATTTGTTGTAAATATATTTACTTATCAGCACCACGGCTTACTACCCGTTCGGGCTAAGCACCTATGTAATCATTACACTAATGTGCTAGGGATAAGGAAGGTAGAATTTAGAGCAAATGCACACACATTTGCGTGAAAGGAGAGCAGAAAACTGTTTAGGAAAACCATCTGACTTGGATCGAACCCCGATCTCTCTGTTTCTGTCAGTCTAGTCTATTGCGACAGTAGCACCTTATACCACGTACCCACAGAAGCGGGTTATTTGAGGTCATTACACTAACGTGGGCTTTTTAACTGACCGAATATATAAGTACACGATTTATCAAACTAATTTAAATCTAAAACACACACAACAACCAGCCCCACGACCATTAAATCATCAATGTGTAAGTATTAAACCAATATTTCAACGATGTTAAATTTTAGATCATGTCGGGAATTGAACCTGGGGTTCTTATCTTAGAAGGCAGACACGATACCAATTGAGATAAAGTGTTGAACTGTTAGAGAAATAAACTCTTAATAAAACACTAAAAAAATAAATGAAAATCTTGTTGAAAAAAAACAACCTGAGATTCTTAGTTACATATGGCGCGAAATAATAAATAAAAACAAACTGGACGTATTATTTTAGAACTTAAAAACAGACCCCCCCACCCTTCTACCCTTCACTTGAAATACATTTATTAATATCTGGCCTTGACTTGACGACGCTATTAAATTCGACGCCGTCTGTGTGAACGTATGGGCACAAGACTGGACGTCGTCCAATGTTTTCAGGTCCCTTAGCNCCATCATTACTCTCCCCCACTGGCGCCCAATAATACGAGTGTAATATACGATCTGAGTGAACGAACTCATGTGAGTGTTGAGTGGCCGCTACCACTGGGAGATATTGTCTGTGGTATGGCTGGGATGGAGGGGGGAAAGAGGGGATAAATGGAAGGAGGGGGTGGTCATCCGGCTCAATCCAGTCTCCTTGGTCATACCACGTATGAAATGGCAATATCTGAAAGGGAACCTTAGACTATGTGCCACCTTTTTTATTTTAGCACCACGTCTCCCTGGACAGGAGGATTGTCGTCATAGCTTAGTTGGACCACGATCACTGTCCAGGAGGATTATCGTCATAGCTTAGTTGGGCCACGATCACTGACCAGAGGGATTGTCGTTATAGCTTAGTTGGGCCACGGTCACTGACCAGGAGGATTATCGTCATAGCTTAGTTGGGCCTTAGTCACTGACCAGGAGGATTATCTTCATAGCTTAGTTGGGCCTTAGTCACTGACCAGGAGGATTATCGTCATAGCTTAGTTGGGCCTTAGTCACTGACCAGGAGGATTATTGTCATAGCTTAGTTGGGCCACGATCTCTGAACAGGAGGATTATCCTCATAGCTTAGTTGGGCCACGATCACTGACCAGGAGGATTATGACAGATAATAGACCTGCAGGTAGATATGAATTCATCCCCACAAATCTGTTTGCCTTATATTAGGTTAGGCTTGTTTAGGCTTATTTAGGTTAGGTTAGATTAGCTTAGCATTTTGTAGTGTCTTACTATTAATCACTTGTTTTTCGATCAATTTGAGAAAACCTTTACAACCATCCTAAATATAGCTCCACAACAGATAGGGCCAAGTTATTACATCAGTACGTACTGTTTACAGTTCACAAGAAGGAACTCGTGGCCCAACTGTAAATCACCCAAGAAGAAACTTAATCACGTGACGAGTTCTAAGCCAATCACTAGATTTCAGTCTCTCGTTAGCGTTGTCCGTTTGGCCCCGACTTGAAATAACTTCTGGAGGAGGGGCAAATCAAATTTAAAACAAAACTAACCGACTCACACCAGTGCTCACGCGCCTACGAGGAAAGATACTAGTAGAAAACAACATCTACTTTTTGGGAAATAATTTAAAATAACTAGAGATGAAAAACGCATGTGTCGTTCTTCAGTTTTGATTTATTTTATTACTTAAAACAATAACTACCCGCTTCGGTAGCCACATGATCTAAGGCACTACTTTTACAGTAGATTATAGTGATAATGACGGTGAGACAGAGGTTCGAATCTCAGTCTGGTGTGCTGAGTATTGTTCTTACAGAAATTGTTTTACACTATCCCATTACGCAAATGCGGGTGCACTTACTATAAATATAACCTTTCTAACCCTGAAAGCAATGAATGTAATTAATACTCGTACATAAACATGTAACCCGAAAGGGTAGTAAGACGTGCTGCTAAGAAAACACAATAATGTGATAACATCCATTGTGATAATAATCTTAGCAATCTGTCGAGTAGAAGATAACATGTCGGTCATCAGATGCTTCTAGTTTTTGTTGCAAGGCATCATGGGTAAATGTACTGTACGTCACTGCTAGCGTGGGAATTTACACGTCACTCAAGAAGATTCCGATCTCGACTATCGATGAATATTTGAATCAAGCCTTACTACCCGTCTGGGTTATACGCTTATTTACTAATAACTCCAATAGTTTTAGGAATGAGGAGGGATATATTTAAAGGAAGAGTACCCACATTTGCGTGGAGGAAGAGTGAAAAACCATTTTGGAAACAACTTCAATACACCCAACCAAGATTCGAACCTCGATCTCCCCGTTATAGGTAGTCTAGTCTACTGTGAAAGTAGCGCTATAGACCACGCGGCTACCGAGTATGTATTGAATAAAGCCAGTGTTTTAGAAGGAGGAAGTTTGTTTAGTAGGAAATGTACCCACATTTGGTTGGAATAAAAGAGGGAAGCCATTATATAAAACCAACCCTTAGTACACCTATCTGGAGTTCGATCCCCAATCCCTCATTCCCCTACAGTACAGTCTATTGAAAAAGTTACACTATCATTTGACCAGAGAATCGAGTTTATCCCTGTAAAAATATAGAATTATATTTACTTATTTTAGCTTGGGTATCTAAATCTTGAGCAACCTTTAAGATCCTAAGAAACCATCGATTGTTTAAATAGTTCTCAACACAGAATAAATGAGCAGACGCAATAAAAATGTCTACCGTCTTAAACGGGTGAGTTTCTTTTCATACGATTCTCTAATTCAAACTGTAATGCGTCTTCATTCTCAATCCCCCGTAAGGGTTAAAGGGGGGTAGGAAGTTTGAAATAAATGTTCTCTTGTTTTGAACTAGAGATAAAGCCACTAACCACCATCTTAATCAATACCACTTTATAAATCCCAACGAAAAAAACGTTGATCTTCTGAAGGTGACGTTAGACGTCAACATATTACTTATATTAAACAAAATAAGAAAAATGTACTATAGTATTATAAACTATAGTCAGTACAAAACAATCTAAACCTTTTTCTGACAGTTTAAAAAGTTACTTCAAAACCACTACGTATACATTGGCCTGACAAATATGTTTAGCAACTTTGACGAATTGACTTTGAATTCACTCGTCAAAGGCACAAAATATATTTACCAGGCCAATGAACGGCTGCACGAGTTGTCTACCTCTAAGGAGACATATCCTGAAAATTGAAAAATGACACCTGGACATGGGAATAGAACCCGGGACCTTTGGTTTAGTACGCCAATGCTCTGACCACTGAGATATCCAGGAATCGTCCCGTGCCCAAGGTCATTCTTCACTCATATTTTAAGACAGAGTCTATGATGGACGTGTGGAGTAAAGAATGACCTTGGGAGGATTCCTGGATAACTCAGTGGTCAGATCATTGTCGTACTAAACCAAAGATCCCGGGTTCAATTCCCATGTCCAGGTGTCATTTTTCAGGATATGATATCTTGATGGATAATTCCACAATATAAAGCATAAATAATAGCTTCGGCTATTTGATTCTAAAGAGACAGTTATATTGTGGCTCCTTATTTTTTAAAGCCCCGTGTGAATTGTGGCGTGAGATGTTGGCCTAACCTAACCTAACCTAACCTAACAAACATTCACATTTTTGCCAAAACAATTGAATGACAAGAAAGGAGTAAGTTCGGATATTACGAAGGATGTCAACATGAGACGATGATAGTTTATGTCTGAAATGAAAGACAGCGTGATAGAAAGCTCACTGCTAGTTAGGTGGAGGCAACTCATACCTACCTACCTACCTCTCTCTCTGAAGTGATTGGGCCCCGTAATTCGTACGTGTCTTTCAAAAAGTTGGGCCGCAACTTGTACACGATTTCAACTCACCTACACAGGAATTAACACTAAATTGTTGTTTTTAGCTTGTTAGCTGTTTAAAAAAATTCCACATTTATATGAAATAAACTATACAATCATCCTACCTACACCTTACCTTAGTCGGTAGCCTCTCTCTCTACTAAGTTAAAGAGTCCCAGGTTCGATTCTTGGCATGGAAAAAAAATCATAGGTTAAATGGTTTTTTTTTCCCTTTCACGGTGATGAATTAACGGCTGGGGTCTGGGTGTTGTGTCTGTTCTAGATTTAAGTTAGTTAATAAGTCGTGTGACTGATAATATCAGTCAGTTCAGAAAGTGCACTGTAAATACCTTGAATGAATGAAATTACTATTACAATCAATTACTATCCCTTGAAAATAAATAGTTTAGTACAGTTTTGAATTATATTTTTGAAGTTTATTTTGATACAAACTTTATTTAACAACTTAATCACCTGCTTAAGCGCTCGAACAGTCTGGCGCGCGACTATTGCAGTAGACCAGACCACTGATTACGGGGAGATCGAGGTTCGAATATTGGTCAGGTGTATCGAGTTTTAAAAAAAAATCCACTCTCCCTCCACGCAAATGCGGGTACACTTCCTGTAAATATAACTTTCCTGATCCTCAAGAAACCATTAATGTAATTAGTACATAAGCGCATAAAAAAGACCGGCTAGTAAGACACGGTGCTAAAAAATAAATGTATTTTGAGGCTGACGCTTTTGACTGTGTGACCACTGTTAGAGGTTCCTGGCTTTTCGAATGCAGTTGTGTTATTACCCAGAAGCTCAACTACCTGGAGGTGTGGTTAGTGATCTAGTGACAAGGCAGTTGATGAAGGTGGTTCACTAACCAAAACTTACATCGCAATAGTTTTAACTAAAACACTTGACTTGTAACTGAGCGTCAAGAACATAAGCTGTTTTGAAAACAGTCTCTCTGGAGTTTTAATGACACAAGTTAAACCAATATGAAAAATACACCAATTCAAATGGGGTAGGGATGAGGAAGGACGCATTTCACAGGTAATCTACCGGCATTTGCTCTTAATGAGAGTGTAAAATCACCAAAGGAAAACCCTCACCACAATCATTAGAACTAACCAGAATTCAAACCCCGGTCTCCTCGTCTTTAGCTGGCTAGTCTAACACGAGAGTGACGCCTTAGACCATGTGGCCACTGAATTGGGTCAAATAAACTTCCTATATTTAAATTTGAAACCAATTTGCACATCCTGGATGTATAAGCTTCATATAACAAGAAATACTATTGACTGGGTTATTGTTTCAATTTTACCACATACATGCTTTAAAATTCACCCTCCTCTCCTCATAATTTAAAATTCATATTTATTATGCTTTAAAATTCAATTCCCCCATGCTTTAAAATTTCCCTATAATATGCTTTAAAATTCAATTTCCTCTACTCGTAATTTAAAAGTCCCCTTCTTCTTATGCTTTAAAATTCATCCTCTTCACCTTTAAAATTCACCCTATTCACGCTTTAAAATCCCTCCTTATCATCCTTTAAAATTTACCCTCTTCTCCTCAAAATTTAAAATTAATATTTGTTATGCTTTAAAATTAATCTTCCTCATACTTTAAATTTTCCCACTTTCATGCTTTTAAATTCACCACCCTCTCCAAATAATTTAAAATTCCTCCTCTTCATTCTTTAAAATTCACCACCCTCTCCTCATAATTTAAAACTCATCATCTAGCTTTAAAATTTACCCTTCTCATGCTTTAAAATACAACCTTCTCATGCTTTAAAATACAACCTTCTCATGCTTTAAAATACAACCTTCTCATGCTTTAAAAATTATACTTATTTTATTTTAAAATTTACCTGCGTCATTCTATAAATTTATCTCCATGATTTTTTAAAATATTTAATTTATTTCTAGGATAGCTCAAAAGGGCATTGAAGCGCTTAACTCTGACTGAATTTTATTCCTACAAAGCTATGTGAAAATCACGTGAACATTTGCTGAGCACCCTGTATAACCAAATGCCAGTGATCACGTGGTAAATGCTGTAAATAACTTTACTTCCCAGATCTTCCCCCACTGCCGTCATATTTGTTTTAACTAGAGCACCACGTCTTCCCCAACAATATCCCGCAGCCGACAGGTTTTAAGGGTTCAGTTTTGATAACCTTTACCGTGAAAGTTTATTTCAAAGTGTTTTAGTTTGAGAGAAGTCTGTCCCTCACAGCTGTCTCAAGCTTATAGCTCAGTGGTTAGGGAGGTTGACCATTTGTCTAGGGGAGCTGTGTTTTACCGTGTGATACGGGAAAAAGATTTGTTTGTTCACACAAAGTTCCGTTCGAGTACAATATTGTTACCAACAAAACAAAAATGACAAGATCTAAATATTGTCACATTGTTATATTCATTTGAAAAAACTTACATTAATGTTTAACCCTAACTCGTGTCAGTGGTCGCGTTGGCTAAGAAATCTGCCTCATTTGTTAAAGTTTCTTGATGGCAATGTTTAGGTTATAACTCCATACGGATGTATCGAGGGTAGTTTTTCCTGAATGGTTTTTCACCGTATTTACGAAAGTTTGGGTACATTTCCTTTTAAAATCCCTCCTTTCTCAGTCCTATCCTTTATATAACCCTATCTGGTATAAACACACCTGTTAAAAAAAACTTTAATCAAACATATCTTCTGTTCACTACAGTACATTACACCAAAAAATAGACATGTCAATAATACTATGGAGATTTAATTTTCTTTAATGCTCGAGAATAATAAAATAGTCGACCTTGGTGATCTTGGTGTAAAGTGCTCACCTCAGGAGTCGATGATCATTGGTTCAAACCCAGCCGAGGTCAACGGATTTGTCTTGATCGATAAATATAGGTAACACAATTTTTCTTTGGAGGGAGAAGTGTAGCCATCGGTTCCATGTTGTTTGTGACATGTTAAAGAACCCTGGAAGATATGGGGAGATGGGCTTATTAGAGTTTCTCTATGAAAGCTGATTTAATTCCTTTTTCGATAAAGGTCACTTAATTTTTTTTTTATTAGCACCGCGTCTTACTACCCGTTCGGGTTATACGTTTTAAGTACTAATTACGCTAATGGATTAGGAATTGGGAAGGTTGAATTAGAGGAAGTGAACCCGCATTTGCGTGGAGGGAGAGTGGAAAGCCATTTAGGGAAAAGCCACCCCCAGTTCACCCGACCGAGATTCGAACCTCGATCTCCCCGTCCTCGGCAGTCGAGCTCAACACGACTAACACGTTAGCCAACTACGCCACAGAGGCGGGTGTCACTTAATTCTATGGTCGAATTCTTCCACTTGGTGGGTTGGGGGAGGGAGGGATCTAATTACCTCACTTTGGCGGTGGGAAGGTGGAAAGGAGGGGGGTTTAGTTCCTACTTGACACTTGAAGGAATGGATTATAAGTATAGTATAATTTCTACATATACTTATGGTTCTCACCCAACCTAACTTAACCTAACCTTTCATGCGTTAAATAATTTTGTAATTTAATGTGCGAAGATCCCCTCCTTGAGGTGTTGTGGAGGAACTCGACATCCCCGGGGGAAATACCTTTCCCAGCACGATTGGTAGGACCTTTCACTGAAATTCTATAGTATATGGGATTTCTACCAGATGGTGCAGGGATCGATAACCACCCGGATAAGTAACGAAATATATCAACAGTACTTTGCTTGTCCAACCAAATTTGGTCAAAAGATATGACGAAATCAAATGTCCTACTATATTCTGTATTTATCCGTACAGCACCCGAGACCACACGTCGCCTTTACCCGCTAGTAAATAGTACATTCTAAATGGGCTCGAGAATTTTACACCCCTGCATTTGACAATTTTCCAAAAATTTGCATAAATCCCTTGAGCGCGGTTCATCAAGGAGAACAGCAGTCATCTAACTGAACTAGGTGGATCACCATAACTTGACGATATGAAAGCAAAGATAACTTTGATACTGGTATAGTAGTCTACAAATAACATGATACTCTCGTCACACAGGGTTACTTCTAGAGCTCGATCCGAGAATGTTGTTTTGATAGGAACTTTTATAGTAGGCAGGAAAATTAGTGTTAATGGAAGAAACCAGAAACTTGTTCAAGATAGTCACTGGTAAATTAAATTGGAATATACCACTGGGAAGACCTAGGTGCATATATGAGGATATAATTACTGAAATAGATGTGGTGTAATGAAGTGGACTGGATATAACTAGTTCAAGGTAGAGATGTATAATGAGGTGGACTGGTTGGAACTATCTCAAGATAGGGATATGGTGTAGGAAGGTGGACTGGATAGAACTAGCTCAAGATAGGGATATGGAATAGTGAGGTGGACTGGATAGAACTAGCTCAAGATAGGGATGTGGTGTAGTGAGGTAGATTTGATGGAACTAGCTCAAGATAGGGATATGGTGTAGTGAGGTAGATTTGATGGAACTAGCTCAAGATAGGGATATGATTTAGAGAGGTAGATTTGATGGAACTAGCTCAAGATAGGGATGGTATAGTGGGGTGGACTGGATAGAACTAGCTCAAAATAGGGATATGGTGTAGTGAGGTAAATTTGATGGAACTAACTCAAGATAGGGATATGGTGTAGTGAGGTGGACTGGATAGAACTAGCTCAAGATAGGGATGTGGTGTAGTGAGGTAGATTTGATGGAACTAGCTCAAGATAGGGATATGGTGTAGTGAGGTAGATTTGATGGAACTAGCTCAAGATAGGGATGGTATAGTGGGGTGGACTGGATATAACTAGCTCAAAATAGGGATATGGTGTAGTGAGGTAGATTTGATGGAACTAGTTCAAGATAGGGATGGTATAGTGGGGTGGACTGGATAGAACTAGCTCAAAATAGGGATATGGTATAGTGGGATGGACTTGATAGAACTAGCTCAAGATAGGGATATGGTGTAGTGAGGTAGATTTGATGGAACTAACTCAAGATAGGGATATGGTGTAGTGAGGTAGATTTGATGGAACTAGCTCAAGTTAAAGATAGGGTTTAAAAAGTTGGACTGGATAGAACTAGCTGAAGCTAGGGATAAATGGCGTACTTTGTTAAGTATGACAGTGAACATGTGTTTTCCTAATGTCATAGATTAAGTGAGCTAGTAAAGAACTTGTATAAAATACAAACATATTTTTGTCTAAAAACCAATGATTACGCTTCATTATAATTTATATTATTTTTAGGGTATTGATAATATCTACCAAAATTGACAACTGCAGCTTAAGTGAATTGACGTATGCAAGTATGGGGAAAGGTTAGGAAATGTCTCTCTCTAAGTCAAATTCTAATTAAAAAGACCGACACTATCTCAGTCGGTTACGTGTATATTAACTAAGTTAAAGGTCATGGGTTCGATACCGGGCATGGCTGAAAAATCTATTATTGGTTTAATATGGGTTCCCCTGTTCATAGTGATGAATTAAAAGTCGGGGGATAGATGTGTTTGTTCTAGATTTAAGTTAGTTTGTAAGTTGTGTGCTGATATAACCAGTCAGTTCATAAAGTGCACGTTAACCACCTCTAATAAATTTAATGAAAATTAAATGTTTTCGAATGGAAAGAGCTATAGTGCTCGCAATAATTTAAAGTCAAGGGATTATGAATCGGTGCCTTCAACTGTATTTAACGACTCATTGATTGGGACAGGGAACACTCAGAGAATTGTTAAAATGGGAGGATTTCACGAAAAAAATGTACAATTATTATTATTAGCACCGCGTCTTACTACCCGTTCGGGTTATACACACTTACGCTAATATGTAATGGTAGGGTGATTGTGAGATGAAATGGAGGATATACAGTTTAATGTGGGATCCGAACCACGTTGTTTAACCTTGTTACAACACGTAAAGAGGATGTTTTGGCTTACCGCTTCTGCCCCAGTTGACTCGTCACGACAAGGCTCCACGCAACAACAACAACAACATCGCGGCACGATTTATTTCAGACTGAACTGAGGGATTATAATTCGCTGCTCACCTCTAATTGTACCTCGCCTAAGAAAATAATAGACAGTCGATATGCGCAGGTTGGGTGCGCGCCGAGAGCTGTGATTGGAAGATAACGGAACTATTGTTCGGAGCGTGTTTGAATTATGCCTAGACTGCGTGAGGATGTTCCAGAACAGTGCTATCCCCCCTTTCCCCTCTACCCATTCTTGCTTCCCGCGCTTTGAGAACACATGACCCCAAGCGTGTGTATATATTGGCTGTACTCAGTAGTGAGAGTACTTATTGCACTACGATCGTTTGGCGAGGCACTTTGGCCTTGGATAGATCTAGCTTTGTTTATTTCTAAATTTAGTTTGACATGAATCATTCAAAATTACCGCCTGGGATGTTAAATTATAAATTGATTCTTTATTTATTTATACCGGTTCTCCTGAATTTCTCTTAAATACTATAGCTTACCGTAATATTGATGCACGGTTGGACCCAAAACATTTGTCTGATAGGGAAACTCTCTTAACCGCTTCGCGGATGGGTTTACGTTTTAGAGCACCGCCATTTTTGTTCCTGTGCTGCATTGGGCTGTATTATATTGTAATTTTGCCAAATCCTATGTTTTAACATTATGCCTCGTGTTATTAATGGAAAGTTATTTGTTATTGTTAAACATAGGAGATTTATTCTTTGTTGGTCAAATCAGGGACCGCGAGTAGGCGTGCTTATTCTTTTAACTCTTGTGGAAATATTTAACGTTAGTTTTCTTAACTATAACGAATGTTTCTATTTATATTGCGCCCATTAATGGCTGTTAAGATATTCTTTTATCTAGAACATTTTGTCTTTCGCTCTGATAAATTGATAGTCGCTGATGGCGACCCGCTAATATCTTTATGATATTACCATATTCTAGGGTTTACCATCTTCATCTTTGATTGTTGTTGTTATCCATACCAGATTTGTGCGAAGGTCAATTTAACCGTAATTGTTTAAAGTGTTTGTTTGGGCATTTATGAACTCGGGGAGGCGTCCTGTATTTTTATTGTGTTATTACTTATCGGCCATTGTGGATGGATACATCGCCTAACGCTGGGAATGCCTCACTCTCTCATAGAGCTGTTTTTGTCATTTTGTTGAATAAAAATAAAACTCTCTGCTAGCCAACCTGCCTTACTTAGGGGTATTTGAATACATAAATAGGAGGGGGTTACAGTTGGAGGCATGGAATTGCACACTTTCACAAGTTGTGATTAATACACGTCTTGTCAGAGGTGAAGGAAGGGTTTGGTAGTCAGATAAATCTGTGCTGGGACCGAGGATTGAACCCCTGAACCCCAGCTCATAAGTCTGACAATCTAACCCTAGACCGCTAAGTCACCTTACAAGTATTATTGTTTATACTGTTAGCTTGTGTGCTGTTACCAGATCTATATCCACTTGACGGGACTGTACTAGTAAAATCATTTCCCTCTCTTCTTTGTCCATTTGAGCAACCACACACACAATAATTTGTTAAATTAATCTGTGTGAATAGCTTTTCAAAGGTCAAGTTTGATACGGAATGGGAGTGAACAATTCACCACTGGTACAGCCATGTCCGGCCGGGGTTCAATCCTCGGTCCCGGCACAGATTTATCTGATTACCAAACCCTTACTTCACCTCTGACAAGACATCTTGTGAATGTGGGGAATGCCAGGCCTCCACCGTGGTTCGGATTCCACGTTAAGCTGTAGGTCCTTCATTTCATCTCACAATCACCTTACCATTACACATTAGCGTAAGTGCGTATAACCCGAATGGGTAGTAAGACGCGGTGCTAATAATAATAATAATAATAATAATAATAATACAGCCATGTCGTATATTCTTGGAAACCGCTTTAACGTAACCTCAATTTGGTTTACTGATATTACAATTGGCTTTGCTTTCAGTGGCAATTATCTTTAACAACGGCTTTGTGGAAGATAATTAAGTAGTATCAACACAAACCGTGTTTTAAAGTTACTTCTAAGCGTACCTTAAAAGTTTCCTGAAGAGTCCTTATTTAAGGATGTTTCCCTTCCCTTTAACAACTACCCATCTTTCGGCGGCCATCTTGTTATATTAAGACCACTCTAGCGAGCGGCCATTTCGAGAGTGTAGTTCTCTCTAAGCCCAGTAGATGATGTTGGTTACGGCAGACGGTGATTATACAAAGTTGAGTTTTGGAACTTGTTTTCCAAGAAGGGAAATTAAACCGTTGTTAGTCTTCAACCGTAAGGACAAACTAGTTTGAGGGTCTATTTTAGGGATGTAAATGAACTACGTTGTTAGTGTACTTTTTTTTTACGTTACAATGTGGTTTCATGTTACCTTCGTCAATTAAGTTATTTTATACTTTTTAATATTGGTAAATTTCTCGGTTAATAATTAATTATAGCGAATGTTTTAATAGTAACTGATTCACTAGTAAATAGACATTTATTAATCCCTTATCTTCATTTTGTAGTTTAAGTGAAATAAATTAAGAATTTTCGTTTATGGACTATACGTGTATGTATTCTTTAATTAAAAGAGGTTACTTTTATTTTTGATAACAATTATCATTTTGTTAGGAATATAAAGAGTGTATTGGATTAAAACTTGCATGAAAGAATTTTTTAGAACAATTCCAAATAGCAATCCAACCAAATAAACATATTTTTTAGAAACGTTTTAATCATGAAATATTAAATAATAAATCATTATTTTTGGTGTTTCTAATTTAATATTTTGATCTACAAATTACTGGAGGCTATTTAACAATAAATAATAGTAAGAGGGTGTGCCAGAATTCAACATTTTGGTTTTAACTATTTACAAAGCTTCACAAATAAATATATTGTATAAAATACTCAGTTTGTTTTAAACTATTGCAGTTATCAAGCTGTTTTATATAAAAAATAATATTCATATTAAAAAATCTGAATTAGTTGAATTTACGATTGATTAGATGGAAATACTACAAATAATTTCGTAATAAAACATATAACCCTGATAAACAAAGATTCGCGTTTTACCACGTAAACCAAACCAACTTCCTGTAAATTACGTATCGAAGCGTATGTGCCTTTGGTGTAATATTTTAAAATTACAGAGGATAAGTTGTTTTCTTACAATCAAATAAATTAGGAAGGGTACGCTCTTACGTACAAATTGTAAGCTGTCTAAAAGAAGTAACACATGAACGTTGGTGTTCTAATTTAAGAGAGCGAACTTCAAAGAGTCGGATATGATTATACAGATGTGTGGATATTTCAAGGTCATTTCCTGTGCATTCACTGAACGAGTTCAGCGCCTTCCAGGAATGTAGGGAAAGCTGAAAGCGTTATCTTTATAAAGTTATTGACTTTGTCTCATATAAAGGTGAAGCACCTTATATTTGTGAAAATGTTTGAGTTCAGATTGATTAGGTATCTTAGATTTTCACGAGCTTTAAACTCAAAAACGTTATCCTTACAATTCTATTTGGCCCGTCTGTACTTTAGCTACAGTTTATTTTATTTTAGCACCGCGTCTCACTACCCGTTCAGATTATAAACTTATGAACTAATTAAGCTAATTAGGGAATAGGAAGGTTATATTTAGATGAAGTGTACCCACATTTTCGTGTCGGGAGGATAGAAAACCATCTTGGAAATACAACTCGCAGTACACCCAAACTAGAGTCGAACCTTGATCTCCTTGTCATTTGGTAGTCAAGTCTTCTCTGAGAGTAGCGCCTTAGACCATGCGGCCAACGAAGCTGGCCTTAGCTAGAGTTGAAACTATTTGGATGGATTTCGTTTAAACATATTATTTAGATTCTAAATGGTCACACGTTGTGGATAAATTGTGATTTTGTTTCTAATACTAAGATTAAAGATACTGATAAATAATATTTAAAAATTTGGAAATTTTAGAAAATCACTAAGAATGTATATATTGTAAGATTTTTATACCATAAATAACATTGTATGCTTTTTTTGGAGAGTACAACTAAACTAATATTTAGCTCTTTAAATAATTTTTGAATACTTAAAAACTATTAAAAATGGTTACATCTATTTGGTTAAACATTGATATCCTGTGAATATTTTATCAAACCAATAAGAATGTAGCTGGTTTTCTAAAAAATAATATTTAATAGTACATAGTTAGCTTAAGACTAATTTAAAAATAACAGTAAATAATTGTTATAACAATTTTGTTAGAAATTTATGTCATAAAAGAGTGCTTCATAATATTATCAAAATAAAGGGTTTTTCTTAGGAGAATCTACTAAAGAGACAGTTTACTGATAACTGATTTTTGAAAATTTGTTCACAAATAACAATAAAATTTATGAGAAAGTATTATTTACGTTTGTGTCTCCTGTCAGAAATCCAATCTAGCCCAACATATAAATAAAGAATTAAATAATTTAAAACCCGCTTCGGTGGCCGCGTGGTCTAAACGCGCTAATTTCATGTTAGACTAGATTGCCAACAACGGGGATATCGGAGCTGTAATCCTTTTTAGGCGTTCTGAGGGTGTTTTTCTTAAATGGTTTTCCAATCTCCTTCCACACAAATGTGGGTACGCTCTCCAGACTGGAGAGTGTCATATGTGGAGGGTACCGGTAGTATAAACAAATTAGAACTTAGATTTAAATAGTACTAGGAGTCGATAATACCAGGATAGATAAATTGAATAAGCGTATAGCCCGTACGGGTAGTAAGACGCTGTGCTAAGAATAAAAGACACTTTTATTTCAGCGATGTGTGTGAGTATAATTACGAGGTATCTCACGTTCGATATTTCTTAGAAGAGCTTGAATAGAGTTATATTATCTTTCCACGAAATATTAGCTTAATTTCTTCTTCTTTTCATTCGCTAACCTTACAATTTGTTCTTGCTTTGAGTTTCCTTACAGAATAACATCTTACCCAAGTCATTGAAGGTTCCATCTATCCCCAACTGTCACGTGACTCAACTATGGATATAGCTATATAAGGATTCTAGCACAGTATAAATCTAATAAAAAGTGCCTTTTATAAGATACTAAATTGTTTATAGTCAACAACGATGGTATCTTACAACATTATTAAAATTATAAACTAAGTATTTTTACTAAATATCAAAATTGACATCTTCAGACCACATAAGTTGACGTATGATCGCGTGAAAGTGGTTCTGGTAATTTTTTCTAGACCTAACATAAGATCGATCTTATGAAAATTGAACTGTTTAAATACCCCCTTCGGTGACCACGTAGTCTGAACGCGCTAATCTCGTGTTGGACTAGACTGTCGAAGACGGGGTGATCAGGGTTCGATTCCATTTGGGCGCACTGAGGGTGGTTTTTCCTAAACTGTTTTTCTCCTCTCCTTGCACGCAAATGCGTGTACATGTCATCGAAGCTAAACTTTCCTAATCCCTAACCCAGTAGTGTAATTAGTACATAGGTGTATAATCTGATCAGGTATTAATATGCGGTGCATAAAACAGTATAAATATTTTTATTTATTAATATTATTATTATTATTATTATTACTAGCGCCGCGTTTTACTACCCGTTCGGGTTATACGCTCATATACTAACTGCGCTAATATTTGTTTAGAGATTTGGAAGGTTATAATTTTTAAAGTATACCCACATTTTTGTGGAAGGAAAGTGTAAAACTACTTTGGAAAATTTACCCTCAAACACTCTGAGATTCGAACCTTGATCTCCCTGTCAACGGCAGTCTATTCTATTAGGGGAGTAGCGTGTTAGACCATTCGGCCACCTATTCTATTACGAGAGTAGTGCGTTAGACCATTCAACAAACTAAGTGGGTCCAAAATAATTATTTTTACTAAATCTTATTTCATAATTTTCTGAATTTCTAAGTTTTGTACCCGCTCAGATCAGTGGTCACGTGGTGTAGGGCGCAGGTCTCAATATAACTATAAACGATTTCGGTTTCGAAGTATGTTGGGGTTGCTTATGAGATGGTTTCCATTATTTTATTCGTTACTCGGTCGATCTCACTCAATTTTCCAAGCCGATGAAGTTTCTATAAACTGTCCTTTTCATCCTTAGCGCCTGTATTAAATCTTTCATCAACCCAGTGTGTTAAAAAAAATACGAATTTAAAGGTTACTTTAATGTTTTATGTCTTGTAATGTAAATTTTATCAGGTGGTTTGTAAAAAGATAACATTACCTCATGAGAAAAATATAAAGCTCAATGAACTATGAACATTTTAAAAGTTAGCTACCATTCTGAGCTACTGTTTGGATTTATTTTTTCCGTGCGATGCACGTCCTACAAATGTTTTATAGCACGTAGAGAAAGAGGGATCAAAATGAAAGAGAGAGATAAAAAGGATTAGTTTTTTTACTAGCTATAAAAGCGTCGTCTTTCATGATTTTGATTTCTCCGATAGTGGACAAAACTCGTTATTTCTTAAGAAATAGGTCTTAACTTGAGTAATCAGAGATGACGAGTCTCAGATTTTATGATCACTTTGTTTGATGGAACCTCTTCTTTTTTATCTTAACCTGATGCATCCATCGGTCGATTACACTAGCTAGGGACAGATAAAGAAAAAGATGAATTTTAAATAACGGCGTTAATATTCCCCGCGCGTCTTACTACCTGTTCGTGTTATACGCATATGCAATAATTACGTTACTATGTCAGGGATGAGGAAGGTTGTATTTAGAATAAATGTATCCACATTTTCTCGGATAAATTTAAAAAACCTTTAGTAGTGTTCACCCTCAGTAGACCTGACCTAGATTCTAGCCCCAATTTCCCAGTAATGAGCAGTTTATTCTATTAAAAGAAGCGTGACTCCGTAAACCATGAATCCACCGAAGTGTGTGACACCAAATTGTTAAAACATGAAACCCCCATCCCCAACAACTGCACCCAATTAGAATTATAACATTATAATCAAGGAGACCTGGCTCTGGGCTGATTCCACCAGTCAACCTCGCTGACACTGAAACAGTTCAAGGTTTGTGTTCAAAAAAATTAAATTAAAATTATATTATTAAACTGCTATAAAGCCACATGGCTGACTCACTCACTGACATTGTTTACCCACTTCCGAATGAGCTAGAAACTTCAAATTTGGCAAACTTATAGCTTTTAGCCTGTAACTGACGGGAAAATTAAAATAAAATTTAACCCCCGAAAAAAATTCAAAATGGCAGAGAAACTTTAAAGTCGGTGCGGACCTTTCTATGGAGGTTTCTTGTGGCTAAACGGTAAGATCTATAAAAAAAACTACTTTGGAATTACATTAGTTTACATCCACTTGCAAAGAAAACTCACTGGGGGTTTGGGGGCGGAGCCCCTAACGAGCAAAGCGAGTCTTCTTCTATAATAATAAAAGGAAGTGTTTGTCTGTGTGCGATTGCCAGAAAATCTACGGCACGCAGAGATCTGACATTTTTAACATAGGTGGACGGAAGGGGGTCCAAATGCACTTCCAAGCAGGATTTTTGAATTTATAATTATCCTTATTAGTTTAGAATTACGTTTCAGAGATAACAGTATGATCACGGGCAACGCTGTGTGGGATTGTTAGTTAATAATAAACGTCACCCACTTTGACGGCCACTTGGCCTAACGCGCTACTCTCGAGGTAGACTAGACTACCAGCAGTGGGTAGATTGAGGTTCGAATCGTGGTGGTGTGTATGTATATTTACGTACAACCCGAACGGGTAGTAAGACGTGGTGCTAAAATAAAATTAGAGTTGAACTTATCTCAGGTCAAGCTGTTCTCCTGCAGAAGTAATGGAGCTGACCTTTCGGTAGTAAACTACAAATCACAAAGTAACAGGATAAGGAGGGTGAATCTCAACAGTACCACCGTTCAGAGATTAAAAATGCTGGTACACAGGATTAGGATTAGGAGAATAAATTGTGTCAGTATCGGATCTATGATGAATAAGCGGGCATGACAAAGAGAGATATTTGCAAATATAAGTACAGTCACCTAGAGCAAGAGAGAGAGTTAAATGAGGGAAGGTATAATTTAGAGGAAATGTACTCAACATTTCCTGGAAGAAGAGAAGGACATTATTTATAAATAACATCCATAATCGTCGCCGGTAATCCATTCTGCATCGAGAGTAAATTCCTAAGGTGGAGAAAAGGTCAGTATTTTTGCAGTTTTTATAACAAAAAAACTTTTTTTACCGTAATAAATCAAATATTTCTTCAGTAGAAACGTAGAGTTTAATTTTCTTCACATGGTGATATCAACAGTTGTTGAATATCTGTCATGAGCATGGCGGCATCAGATGATAAACTTTTTTAATAAAGAGAAAAAGTTGTCATTAAATTCCAGGACATCCTGAAAGATATTTAACAACTGTTGATATCACCATGTGAAGAAAATTAGACTTTATGTTTTTACTAGAGAAATGTTTAATTTTTTTAACAAAAATAATAATCAGATATAAAAACTGATACAATTTTTTTTTTCAAACGCTTCAATTAGATTATTATTATTATTATTATTATTATTAGCACTGCGTCTTACTACCCGTTAGGGTTATACGCACTTACGCTAATGTGTAATGGTAAGGTTATTGCGAGATGAAATGAAGGACCTACAGTTTAACGTGGAATCCGAACCACGGTGGAGGCCTGGCATTCCCCACATTCACAAGATGTCTTGTCAGAGGTGAAGGAAGGGTTTGGAAATCAGATAAATCTGTGCCGGAACCGAGGATTGAACCCCGGCCGCCAGCACAGAAGTCTGACACCTTACCCCTAGACCACCAGGTCACCTTCAATTAGATGCATTTGGTTTTGTTCTTTATGGATGGTAATATCAACAGTTCTTTGATATCTGTCACAAGTACTGGGAATTTTGTTATTTGACATACACTTTTTAACTGAAGAGGAAAAATTATATTAAAATTCCACAATATTCACGACCAATATTCAAAAAACTGTAGAGATTAATATATTCATAAATCTAAACTAAGTTAGTCTACTATAGCAATATTTTATTTATTTACTCCAGAAAAAAGAAATTTAGTTATTAAAAAAACTGTAAATATGTGGACCTTAACAAACTTTCCCATCCACACTACCTTCAATCACGCGATCACGGTATAATGGTTTCCTCTTACTTTAAGCCACCTAACAAATCAAAACTTTTTAAACAATTAAAAAAGTGGGATACCCCATAAACTGCGCCCCAAACCACTGAGCCACGAATACGACCTTTCAGAACCTTTGTAAGTGCCCGGTCATTCCTTAATCCTCCGTGACTCTTTGCTAATACGAGTGTCTCGATGACAGAATATATTTCTTTTTACCCAGGCTTTGTTCGGGAATGTTCGGGTATGATCGGGTCACAGACACGAGTCTTCTCCACCCGGTGCTAAAATAAAACTTCAACCGGCTGAGCTTTTTCAACTTTAACATTAACATCCTAAATTTATGTCGTTGTTTTTTAATATCTTTTAATATTTCCTGTCGAAATTACCGCAACACATGGAACGTTTCTTGTTAATATTTATTTATTTATTTATTAAAGGATCTGGGAGTGCTCTCTATTCTTGTCAAGGTCAATACTTCAGAGCCCCGCATATTTTGCAACTTTTTATACTTTTTAAAGGCGATGAAAACAAACAAACTTCCGACACTTCATTTCAGTTTCTAGTGAACTGAGGGTCCTAGGTTCTATTCCTGACATGGGCGAGGAAGAAATCATAGAAAAAGTATAGCCTAGGTTGTATTTTACATAGTTTATAATCTTGAATATTTTTATAAGGAAAGGGATTATTTCAACAAATAAGAAATTAATTTCACTGGTTTGAATTTAATGGATTTTGTTTTTTATGTTTCGTCTTTGTAATATTATTTAGTTATTTACTATATGTGTGGTATTTAACGTGCACTTTCTGAGCTTACTGATTTAATCCCCACACAATATAATTAAATCTATAGATGATACAGCACCCACAGCACCCTGGTTGATAATTAATCACTATGGAATGAATTTCACTAACAATAAATGATTCAGCCATGCTATGAATAAAAGCCGATACCCCTAGATTAGAAGGCAGATACATTTAAAATTAATATAATCTTCCTTATCCATAAAATAAAATAATTCGCGTAATTAGTACATAAGTGCATAGCCTGAATGGTAGTAAGACGTGGTGCTAAGAAAAAATACTATCTTCCAACAAAAAGTTCCACTTTCGACATTAAGGATCAGCTAATTTAATCGTGTTAAGTTTAAAATGTGTATCATTCAAGTCAAAATACATTTAACTTGATTCTTAATGTATCGATCGTATACATATGAACACTGGTGAATATATAGCTCGTGGAATAAATTTAAAATATAGAATAACACTTACTTCTCTTTCTTTTCAGGCAATGGCGAAGATTTGTCTTAGAATCAGCAAAATTATATTTCATAGGAAAGAGATTATCTCAATTAATGAACCTACACCAATTTCAGATAAGATATTATATGACAAAAAAGTTATAAACGCTACCTTAAAAATAAATTTGAAGATTGTTGACATTTGATTAACCTGCAAATCGTTACGAAGATTTGAAAGAAAAGAAAAAAGTTGTGATAAAGCGTTGACAAAAGTAAGGCAAGACGTAAGAAAATGGAAGGCAAAAGAATAAAGAGAGACGTTTTGATGGAATTCAGCCCTCCAATGAGGTGACTTAAACCTTCTTCACACCTGAAATAATTTCACCGAGAAAGTGAAGCCATGTATATCCTTTACGACAGCGTCGTCTCCGGTGCGGACAGTGACCCCTCTTCAGACATGATCGGCAACGCTACCTCTCAGCTCATCTCCGCCCTTAACAGTACCGATATGACGCCATCCGTCACTACCGAGACAGTAGAGGCGTCCAACTGGGGCCCAAAGAGGGATCCTTTGATCGTGGTAGTACCCATCACGATCATCTACGCCCTCATTTTCCTGTTGGGGATCGTTGGGAACGTTAGCACTTGCATCGTGATCGCCAGGAATAAACACATGCACACGGCCACCAACTACTACCTCTTCAGTCTGGCAGTGTCGGATATGCTGCTTCTGGTGTCTGGACTTCCGCCGGAAATGTATTACCATTGGTCCAGGTAAGATTTGATATCTTGTTATCACGACTTATCAAAATATGTTCCGAGTAAATGAATCCTTAGGAAGAGTTTACCTCCTTCCATCATCGTTCGTGGCCATAGCTTGTCCCATTGAACGTTAACTTTCAAGGACTCAATCTCGGTATACCCTAATGAAGACTTGCGGGTCATTTTTGAGGGGAATGTATTAGTATTTAACGGTTCCCTCTATAACAAAATTTTATTGCAAATACCCATTTAGAAGGCCTTTGTTTTCATATCTGAATTTTGTATGAAAAAAGGCCTTTCAGAAGGATATATATAAGAAAATTGAGCTATATTTCCTTTTCCCCATCGATTTATCACACACTCACTCATATACACTCATGTATTGAAGAATATGTTTGGATTATTATTAAAAGGTAAGTTTAATACTATATACATTCACATGATTGTATAGTACTAATACTGTTTTGGGTAGCGTTTCTGATTAGCACTACCATCATTATTAAACTTCATCATCCTGTTATTTTAAGTTAGTTTAACACCGTACGGAAGCATAAACATGTGTATATTATTTTCTGACAAAATGATATAAAAACCAAACTTCTGTCCAATTCAGATCTTCCACCAGTTTATAAAAGGATATCATAAAATAAATAATCATCTTTAAGAGAGTTGCATGACTGTTATAAGAACCACATTTTCTTCAGAGATGATATCGAGTGTCACACATGATGAATCCCGTGTGTTTTGTGTCCAGATACCCATACGTGTTCGGCGAGGCATTTTGCATGATCCAAGGTTTCGCAGCCGAGACGTCCGCCAACGCCACAGTCCTCACCATCACCGCGTTCACCGTGGAACGCTACGTGGCAATCTGCCACCCGTTCCAGTCACACACCGTGTCCAAGTTGTCGAGGGCTGTCCGGTTCATAGTGGGGATATGGGTTCTGGCCCTGTGTTTGGCGGTCCCTCAGGTAATACCCGCTTGGAGTTATTCAGGTGGGGTGCACGGAAACGAAAGTTATGGTCGGTATCTTTGAGGTTTTTTTTTAACAAAACACGATTTTGGCAACAACAACAAAATATATTTCTCCAGTAGATACAGATAGTTTTATTTTCTACACTTTGTGATATCAACAGCTCTTGAACATCTGTTATGAGCAAGGTGGACTTTAAAAATAAACTTTTATATCATAAGTAGAGACGGGATGAATCCCATATTTTTTGAATCCCCATCTTTAATATCGTTTAGAATCCCAAATCAATATTCTAATCCTTGATTTTTTAAATGTACAATTTTAATTAAAGTGAACATTTGAAATTGAATTTATTTATATATATATATGTATTTTATATATATTATATATATTATGTATATATATTATATATATATATATTATTTATATATATTATATATATGTATTATATATGTATTTTATATATATATGTATTATATATATGTGTGTATTATATATAAGGCTTGGTGCTATTAACAAATGCTATTTTAAGTGTCATCTCTATTACCTCATAAACAACTAAAATAGCACATTGTTAGTAGATTAAATACTATACTAAAGTAGCGATTATCCGGTCCGGTTCTTCTTGTTAAAAAATTAAGCACACAACATTAAACCATGAAAATTGTTTTAAAAACCAATGCAAGTGGATTCTTTCAAATCTTTTTACAGATTCATTAAACACATTTTATTTGTCTGTTTGTATAAAAAATGTGCTGAGTTTATAAAGTAATCCATTTGATGATCTATTTTTACTTGTTTTAGCTTTGTAGCCGATGTTCAATTTCCAAAAATAAATAAAGTACTATGTAATAAGTATTTAAAAAAAATCTTTCTCGTTTAATTTTTATTGTCCTCCTACAATTACTATATTCCTGTTTAACATCGCAATTAGAAAATGAGCAGATTCTATTAAAACAAAGTTTAAATGTTCTGTGAAAATTAAAAAAGTAGGAGAACCTATACCGGAAATTATATACACTTGTATTCCGTATTATCCGGCTTTTCCCTTATCCGGCGTGGAATGATGCCACCACTTTCTGGACAATCACAAATCTTGTATATTCATAAATTGATCATTATTTTGTTAAGTTTTTCTTTTAACAAGAACAAATTTCTATGCTGGCGGCTGGGGTTCAATCCTCGGTCCTGGCACAGATTTATCTGATTTCCAAACCCTTCTTTCACCTTTGACAAGTTATCTTGTGAATGTGGGGAATGCCAGGCCTCCACCATGGTTCGGATCCCACGTTAAACTGTAGGTCCTTCATTTCATTTCATAATCACCCTACCATTACACATTAGCGTAAGAGCGTATAACTCGAACGGGTAGTAAGACGCGGTGCTAATAATAATAATAATAATAAATAATAATAATAACAAGAACAAAATTATATAATTCCTTTTAACAATTGCTTAAAATTATTATATCAGGTCAAGGTCTTCGCATTGTATTTGAGAAGCTTTTTTATATTTATATGAATCTCTCCAATATCACAGGATTTAAGGAGTATAGGATTCAAGCATCCCATCTCTAATCAAAAGATTAAGTCCTGGTCACATACAAAGGCGCTCACGACAGATATTCAACAACTGTTGATATCACCACTTGAAGAAAATTTAACTCTTTATGTTTCTACTGGGTAAATATTTGATTTATTTTGACCAAAAAATGCAAAAATATTGACCTTTTCTCGCGTTCCTTTCCAGTGGCGGCTGGTGTACAGGCACTGCGGAACTGCAGCACCCCATATTTACACTTGATATTATTGATAACATTTAATATGAGTTATTTTTTCTTTAATTCTTGTTTGACTTGTGCACATGCGCACATAGGAGAGGGTGGGGAGGAAGGCGGGACTGCCAGGTATAGAAAGTACTGTTGCTCTCGCAGTGCCGGCTCTGGCGTGATGGTGGAAGGAACTCAGCGTGTGTTGTGCTTAAAATCCGTGTACCATATTCTTGAATGTGATAAAGTGTATAAGAGTGAAGAATTAGATTATTATTTTGCTTCCAGCTATTCTATTTGATTCATTTTTTTTCGGTTCTTTTATTTAACAGAAAATTTTAACCATGGCCTTGAATCCTTAAGAAATAAGTTCTGTGACTGTAAGTGAACTTCAACAGCTCAAGTTTTCACAGCTATCTCTTCATGAGAAAGTTACAGTTAATAAAAGAGGTCGTTCAACACCTGATATTCTAATATCTCAGCCAGGCAAAAGCAACAACAAGAAATATATTCATAGCTTTAATTCTGAATGGTACCACCGGAAAAGTTGGCTTTGAATATGTTAAGTAAAAAATGCACTGTTTTGCTTCCCGTGTTAGCAGCTCCCCCACTAATTTTAGCTACGAGCCGGCACTGTTTCTTTCACCTCCGCCGTAAAAAGAGTGTTATTATATCATTGATAAAATGATCAAAACTTAATTTAAGTGAGAAGTGACTTAATCAATTAGTATTCTTCATCAACCACATGTCATGTAATTGGGTGTAAACAGTATCATATAATATAATACTGTCCACAACATGTTCATGTGTGTGACACAACAACGCTACTAACCGTATCTGACAGGAACTCTCATCTAAGTCTTAAGGTGGCATAGATCACCATAGAAATATGTCCACCTTACACTACTAGCGCTACTATCTGCTTAAATGAACCAAGGTCCATCAATTTAAAGATGGCATGTGTGAATCGGCTGGAATATTAAAATTAATAATGTTTTTTAGAAACGCAAATTACTACCCGTTTGGGTCATACGCGTATATACTAATTACGATAGTAGTTCCAAGGATTATGAAGGTCATATTTAGCGGAAATGTAACCACATTGGCGTGAAGAGAACATTTCTTGAGAAAAAACCACCTGCAGTACACCCGAACGAGATTCGAACCTCGAACTCCCATTCATCGGCTGTCTAGTCCACTGCAAGAGTAGCTCGTTAGCTTAGGTGGTCACAGAAGCGGGTAGTAAGTAATTAAATTCTATATTTAATCAAAATTTCAAATATTGGGAGAGAATATACCGGATGGCTTGTAAGACTCAGCGAACACACACAGAGTTCTGCATCAGTCTGTGACCTTTTCCAGGCCATCCAGTTCGGCGTCGTCTACGAGAGACGTCCCGACGGCACCATCCTGGACGAGGAGCACGCCGTCTGTGCCGTCAAACGTATCGTGATCCCTCATTCCTTCGAGATCTCCTCGTTCGTGTTCTTCCTCGCACCCATGACCTTGATAACTGTCCTGTACGTCCTCATTGGACTGCAGCTTCACCGGTCCAGCATCCTGGCCCGGAGGGACAAGGGCAGCGTCAGGCTGAAGAACCAGGTATGTAGGCTCAAAGGGAGCGTCAGGCTGAAGAACCAGGTATGTAGGCTCAAAGGGAGCGTCAGGCTGAAGAACCAGGTATGTAGGCTCAAAGGGAGCATCAGGCTGAAGAACCAGGTATGTAGGCTCAAAGGGAGCATCAGGTATGTAGGCTCAACGGGAGCATCAGGCTGAAGAACCAGGTATGTAGGCTCAAAGGGAGCATCAGGTTGAAGAATCAGGTATGTAAGCTTGAAGGAAGCATAATGATGAAAACTCAAGTCAGTTGGTAGGGGAGGGGTGTAGAGGGGAATGGAAAAAAGAGCTTTGTTGTATTAATAATTATATTTCATCTCCAGCAATTTTTAAAAGAACTGAGAGAAGACCAAAATGGGTCTTGGTTGGAATAGAGCACACCCTCTTGAACCAAGCGTGTCTGCCTACTGATCCGACGGTCCCGACTTCCATCCCCGGCATGACCAATAAAGTATTCTCGGTGAAATGTGTGTTTTTCCCCTTTTACAATGATACATTAACGAGTGTAGGTCTTGGTGCTGTGTCCGTTCTAGATTTAAGCCTAGCTTTATGAGTCATGTGCTGAGATATTCATTTTATAAAGAATAGATTAAATACTCTAAAAATACCCAAAAAAATATAAGCACGAGCGTAGTGTCAGGTTTATTTTGAAAGTCGTCACGAATGAAAACAAAGGTCGCTGCTCCTCAGGTTCACCACAAGAAAGTACTTCATGTGGCGGCGTCCTCGTCTCCCAAGAACCAGCCCGTGGGGGCCATGGCAACCAGCCAGACTACTGGGGATGCCACCGCCCACCACCCGCCACCACAACCACCACAACCACCACATGAAGAGGAAGAGGACGGACGGAAGAACTTCGCGAGAAACGCTCAGGCCAAGGCCGCCAAACACGTCGTCAAGATGCTCGGTAAGGGACACCCCCCCCATTGGTAAGAGTTGGGAGGTACTTCAGCCCGTGGTTCACGGTAACAAATTTGGCGGCCCAGTGGCTCGTGAAAGATATAATATTAGTTCAAGAGAAAAAAAATTACAAACACATATATATTTTCTAATATATTATTATTATGTGTTCTGTCTTACGACAGGTCAATTCCTTCTGTCAGTGAACTTTGACTGCTAATTCACCTGGTCTTCTGCCTCCTACTTCATCTCCCAGAATCTTTTCTTTCCTTCAATCATCCAATATTTGAATCCTCCTCCTTCCTAAGCTCCTCTTTCCCTCAACCTTTCCTTCTATGACGTGCAGAAGACAGTTCCTCCTAAGGATGTGTTCAATCCAGTTTACTTCGTACCGAAGAATAACATCCAAAATGGTTCTCTTCTCACCCACTCTTATTAGGACTTGTTCATTTTTCACCCTGTCTGCCCACCTGATCTCCTCAAGTCTTCTCCATTCCACATTTCAAAGCTCTCTATATATTTATTTTCCCATCTTCTTAAGAGTCCAAGTTTCTGCTCCATGTAGCATTTCATCAGTTTCTTCCCCGGTTCCAAACTCAAGTTTCTGTTCAGCAGAAACCTCTTCTTGTTGAAAGCTTTCTTGGTCATGTTAAATAATCAACTAAAAAAATAGATTTGTATTTTATTTACTTATTTTATGTTATTTCACAAAAGATTTTTCATTTTTAACGGAAAGAAAAGTACTACGTATTTATACAAAATGTACTTTTAACCGGCCAATGACAACTCGCGTTACCACCTCCTGTGAAACGACAGAGAACATACGTCATGATAAATCCTAATCCCTGGTGTGAGTATATGTGTATAATAGGGTGGAGCGTAAAAAAAAATTTTTCGAAATTATTTTCCCGCTAGTGCGGAAAAGTTGTGGATATGTTTCAGAAACATATGTAGAAAATTTCAGATTAATAAATTAATATCTTCCGGTTCCACTTTGGGTTCTAAATATGCGAAATTACCTGAAAATGATGTAAATTTTCAGTTCAGTGACTTTTTTTATTTAAAGATCTTTTCTTCCCGCTAGCGCGGAAAAGTCGGAAGAATGTGTTGGAAACTAAAGTGCAAAATTTTAGAGTAATCAATAAATATCTTCCAGTTCCACTTTGAGGTATAAATATACGAATTTAGGCAAAAATGTAGGAAAATTAGGGGTCAAAATTGGGCATAAATGAAAAACTTTAGAATAAACATTTATTTTTGGAAGCTTTAAACATTTATTTTACTAAAATTAGATATTCGTAAATAATAGTTATAGCATTAAACAAAAAATCTTACTACCCACGCAATACACATACTTTGTAGAAATAAGTATGTTTCGAGTTCCAGAATAAAAGTTGCAAATGTGCGTTAAGCGCATTTAATTCACTGGTTTCCATATTTTCACTCTATATTGGCTTTTTGTTTCAAACGATGGAATGACATGCCTTGACTCCATTCTGGATCTGATGTATCCATCACGCTTGGTCTCTCCGATGACAGCAAGGGAAGCTTCTGTTGTCAGTTTTACTCCTCTTTCAACACATTGAGTGTGGCACGGAAGTTAATGTTTCCCAAGGTCAACACTGGACATTCACCAGACTTTATCAGTTGCACTATGTCTTTGTTCGACAAGTGAGTGGTAATCGGAGGTTCCGTTAGTTGGCAATTCTGCCAGTCTATGAGATCAATGTAAGATTTAGCTTTAAAGTTAAGTTCAGGAATTTGGAACACACGAACTCCTGGTCCCGTTTCTTTCCTTGCTTTCAAAATCCTGTGGAGGGCAAGTTCTCGCGCATTCTGGTCTGGGTCAACAAGCATTGCAAGGATTATTGCTTCAGGATGACCAAAGTAGCCATTTCTTTGGATGACGCGATCCACAACTAGCTTCAGATTGTCTGTAAGATAACGTGAAGCTTGAATTGTTTTCCAAAGATTTCGTGGTCCATCTGTACAATTGGGATGCGATTTGATTCTGAACCACGCAGGTGCGTAAACCTTCATTATAAACTCAGCCAAAGCTTGTAGTTCTTTGGAGGGATCCTGTGTACCAATATAAACACGCAAGATTTGATTAGCAGTTGTCAACCAGCGGGCATGGGAAAGATTTCCAGGATTTTTGTGTGACAAATTCTTAGGACACACACCATTTGTCACTGCAGTGCAGATATCCCTCAAATATCTCTGGTCTGTGCTCAGATCAGTTTTTTCTTCAGAAGGAACTGCGGTCTCAATTTTCTTAAAGTCCACAACAGATAAAAGTTCACAATTCTGAAGCTGTTTTCCAATTGGACCACAATACGTTTTAGGGCCAGTTGTATCGCCATCCAAGTGCTGCATTAGATGCCTGAGCAGTAGCTCATTACCATGAAGCTGGCACACGAACCAATGTAAGGATTTCTTACAAAATAGTTCTATACGGCGGAAAACACCACCCTTATTTCCCGTGTTTACTGGGGTCCCATCACCTCCTAATGCTAACAGTGTAGTGAAATCAATATGACGTTCTTTGCAAAATGTCGTTATACTTTCAGTAATGTCTTTAGCAGAAGAGGTTATTGGTGACACGTGCCCTACATATTTGCAGCCAGGTTCTTCTATTAGTGTCACGTGTTCTTCAAGCACTCTTTGCTGGTGCAGCGTCCCTTCAATGTTCCTCTGAGTTAAAGTTTGATCTTTTCGACTGTCAAAATACAGTCCTTTCAAGTTATTGGTGCCAAATAAATTGAAATCTTGGACTTGGCGTTCCATGCGATATTTCTTTCTTTCCCTTCTTATCTTATGCCTGTCTATAACATGGGACATGTCGTCATGTGTCACAACTCCTAAGTCTTCAAGAAGTGCACTTGCTACTGTTGCCGCAGCTCTGTCGGACACTCCCATTCTGTCGCACGCACTAGCTAGGGCTGGAAGGCGGGTTGTTCGTGATATACTTTTACCCCTTACATTCGATTGCGATGAGGTTGAAGGTATATCAGTAAGATCCTGGTACTGTTGCTCATCAACAAGATCAGAAGAATGAGATAAGTTCAAATCTTCACATGAAAAATCTGTGGTTACGTTTTCACTTTTCTTTTGTTTTCTGAACCTTTCCTGTTCCTTTTCAAACCTATACGTTCGTTTCCTAAGTTTCTGTGTTGTCACCATATCAACTGGGCCTATCACCATTTTCCTTGAAGTCCTCTGATCCTCAAGAAACAGTCTTTCTAAGTCTGGAACTTTCCTTTCACGTGGGCATTTACATCTGTTGAGAGATGCACACTTGCAAGAACAAATATCAAACAAACGCTGTTTTGATTCAGATTGGAAAATTAGTAATTTGGACTTCATCTTTTCCGTCTGTTTCTTAGCGACAAATCTCTTCATGCTCTTGTATTTATCATTACATGATCTAATCATTTTGATTATTCTTTCCCTAGAAACTGTTGGGATTGAGGCAGCCTGCCAAATTGTTTCAACCTTTTCAGCCACATAAACCACTATCGCCCCTACAGGTGGGTCCGATTTTGTATTATTTTTCAATTCATTTCTCACCAACAAAAAGTACTTCATAATATCTTCGTATGTTGGTAGAACGCGAGTACTTAATTCTGCTGGATACCCAAAAACGGGACAAAAAACATCACCTCTACTGTGCCTTTTTATCTTCAGCTTCTTCACATTTTCCGACGATTGCGACATTTCTCCGTTATATATTTTAGGTACACAACTAGTTCAACACAATATTAAAAATCCGATAACACTTTCACATGTACTATTTTGCAATAAAATTTAGACACTACAAATTAATACCTGAATTACAAACGTGCCACGAGCAGAACATTCGACCAACGGTCAAACTACAATGATCGAACATGAGAAAACTGAACTTAATGGGGAAATTCCCCGCAGATGGCCTTGATTTCGATTGTGCAATCTTTTTAGTGGAGGGTAGTGCCATCTATTGTCTCTATCGTGGGCGTTGATCAACGTCTTTGGCTGCCCGAACGTTCCCTGGCATTAATTGCAATAATTTACAATAATGCCATGTATCAATGAATCATTCATCTTTAAGCAAGTCTGAATATTTAATATCTAAGCTGATAGATAGTTCTAGCAGTGCAATGCAATATAAAGCACTTAGACTGGAGTATATAATTGTTAGAATAAATGAATAGCGAAAACATTTGGCGCGTAGCCATGGCTGCAGAGTGCCGGGCCAATGCAGGTTACTATGATAAGCACGCGCCAGAGAATGGGTTAAGACTCAAAAGTCTAACCGTAATATATTTATTGATTACTCTAAAATTTTGCACTTATGTTTCTTAAATATTCTTTCAACTTTTCCGTACTAGCGGGAAGAAAAAATCTGGAAATTAAAAAAGTCACGAAAATTTGAACATTTACATTATTTTCAGGTAATTTCGCATATTAATCCCCAAAGTGGAACCGGAAGATATTTATTGATTAATCTGAAAATTCTCTACATATGTTTCTGAAACATATCCACAACTTTTCCGCACTAGCGGGAAAATAATTTCGAAAAAAAAAATTTTTTTTACGCTCCGCCCTAGTGTATAAGAATGAACAAATACGAACATTTTAATATTTATTAATAGTAATATTAATAATTAGCAACACGTCTTACTACCCGTTCTGGTTATACGCACTTACGCTAATGTGTAATGATAAGGTGATTGTGAGATGAAATGAAGGACCTACAGTTTGACATGGAATCCGAACCACGGTGGAGGCCTGGCATTCCCCACATTCACAAGATGTCTTGTCAGAAGTGAAGGAAGGGTTTGGTAATCAGATAAATCTTTGCCGGGACCGAGGATTGAACCCCGGCCGCCAGCACAGAAGTCTGACACCTTACCCCTAGACCACCAGGTCACCTCTCAGCATCATATTCCTCATTATTAAATGAAACTCGCGTTCAGATCAGGACTTCACGGGTATTATTAATTCACCCCCCTGGTCACTCAGTCATTTCAATCTGTTATTAAACTCTGGGCTTCCGCTTCGGTGGCCGCGGGGTCTAACGCGCCACTCTTGCAATAGAATAGACTGCCAAAGACGGGGAGATCAATGTTCTAATCTCGGTTGGATGTACTGAGTTTTTTTTTTTCTAAAATGATTTTCCACTCTCCCTATACGCAAATGCTGGTATACTTCCTATAAATATAACATTCCTAATTCCTTAAACCAATAACGTAATTAGTTCATAAGCGTATAATTCGAAAGAAAGGTAAGACGTAGTGATCAAAAATAATCCATAAGTGCCCTTTGAGCTCAAACAAGTGTGAAATATAAATGATTAAAAAAAATCTTTGGTCGCGTTTGGTTAAACGGGCGTAAAAAAAAAATCTCCGAGAAAGTGATATATGTGTTCGGCTCCAGTTGGCGATGAAAAATTTAGACGGTTTGAATTTATTGTCGGGCGTTGAAAGTAGTTTATGGCGTCAGTCACCGGCGCAGAACATAATAACCTTCCGCCCTGATCCATATTGCAAAAAATGAATCAGTGTATGGTCACTGACAGAGCCCCTGTCCAGTCGAATGCCCTCTTTATATTCTATAGTAATTTTTTTCATCGCGTATACAAATTCATTCAGAATATAGGCATTTAGATTTTTTTTTTTGCGCCGCGTCTTACTACCCGCTAAGATTATACGCTTACGTACCAATTATGCTAATTGTTTTAGGGATTTGGATTTTCATATTTAGAGAAAGTGTACTCGCATTTTCGTGAAGAGAGAGTGGAAAACCAGTTTGGAAATCCATTTTCAGAACACCTGACCGAGATTCGAACCTTGATGTCATGGTTGTTGGCAAGCTAGTCTAGTGTGAGAGTGGTTGTGAATTACTAGGTTAACTAAAAATTCCAAGGGATGCTAATTCCATCCCAGATGGACCCTAAAACTTGTTATTAGTTCTGTTTAGAAAATAAACATAAAACAATCCCAATTTAGGATGAACTCCCCTAGCTGTCGTATCCAATCAATTCAAAACAATAGTTATATTTTATTTATTTAATATATTATTTTTTATTGTGATTTGTATATTAACTTACGCTACATAAACTAAGGGTTATATAAATACACAACTTTCAAACCGACCTAACTTTGTCCAATAATAGCTAACATAATAAAATACACCATTGATATGAATTTAATCATAAACTTTTGACCCCATCTTATTGACAAGGGGGTTACAACTATGTAGTCTTCTTTTCTGACTACTTACCCACGTGACCAATTTTTTTCAAATTAAATCGAAATGCGTTTGAAAAATAGTCAACAATATGAAAGATATTATATTGCGGCCGCTTTGATTTAAATTCTACCTATTATTATTATTATTAGCACCGCGTCTTACTACCCATTCGGGTTATACGCACTTACGCTAATGTGTAATGGTAGGGTGATTGTGAGATGAAATGGAGGACCTACAGTTTAACGTGGGATCCGAACCACGGTGGAGGCCTGGCATTCCACACATTCACAAGTTGTGATTAATACACGTCTTGTCAGAGGTGAAGGAAGGGTTTGGCAATCAGATAAATCTGTGCTGGTACCGAGGATTGAACCCCGGACCCCAGCACAATATAGACTAGAGTACATAGTTTAAAAGTTGATATTTTCCAACCTTAAAAGTCCAAACTCATACGTATTTCTGTTGATCGTTAAGCGCTAAATTCCCAGGAAATTAAAGGTAACTGTTGTATGAGTGTAGATTAGATCCTTGTGATTATAATGACGTCATTTAATAAGCGGAGAAGGCTCACAAAGAAATCTGTATTGCCATTTTTACTTTCCTCCTCCCTGTTTGTTTTCCTATTACCAGACAGTTACACGTAGGGACGTTATAAAACCACTTGGTTTCTGGCACTAGTTAATTTCTGCCCGACTATTCTACCACCTTAAAGAGGTGCTTTCATGAGATAATATAGTATCACAATTTACAATAATAATTGCAGCAATGAAGCTTTGAAATCAGTAAAATAAAATAACTTTTTTTATATACAAAGATAATTAGTTCTACATTTCTCAACATTTGCCTCGAGCCTGAAACTGCGACATTTTGGCGTGAAACAGTTATTAAAGAGCTCTAAACTTAACTTCGCATAGTATTTTAAACATAAATTATAAAACTTAACATAAACTTAATGGTATAAGAATATGTTAATATCCTTCCCCAAAATTTTGTATGGAAACATTTTAAAATAACTGAGTTGCTTCTTAGGTTAATGTAGGATTTTTGTAGGTACGTCTGAATTTTATAGTTTCAGTGGACGGTTGCCTTAAGGTATTGAATTGTTTTGTAGACAGATGCTCATAAATCTCACGTAACTTAAAACATGGTTTGTTATTACAAAATATGGTTCATTTAAAAAATATGATTAGAACACAAAATTATTTAATTTTTTATTGAAGTTCCATGCGAACATTTTTCAGTTCTGAGATCAAAATAAATTTTTATTTTGCCTTTATAAAAAAAAAGTCATCATTATTATGCTCACAACGGAACATTATAAGATGGATGGTTTTAATAGATTGTGAAGCTTGAGAACTGCCGCTCTCATAAGAAATATCTAAGTGTGAAGATTTTTCCCTTCAAGTAGAAGGTGCTCTAAATTCCAATTTGTCGAGAAAAATAATGGAGAAGCCTAAATCTGGTTAAACTGCTAGAGAAGCGTTAGAATTAAGCGCGCACTTAAGTGATTTCCCCGAAGACTTCAAAGCTGTCGCATCGCCACGTGGATATTATTATCAAAGCCATTGTAGTCTCTTATATTAATTAAAAAAATACCATCTCATTATACTACTACTATAAAGCCACACGGCTGGCTCACTCACTGATATTAATGTTTACCCACTTCCAGATGAGATAGAAACTTGAAATTTGGTGAACTTACAGCGTCTAGCCTGTGGTCGACTGCAAAATTCCAAAAAGTTAAAAAAATTAAATTATAACTCCCGAAAAAGGTGCAAAATCGCGGAGCAACTTCAAGGTCGGGGCGGACCTTTCTTTGGAGGTCTCTTGTGGCTAAACGGTAAGACCTATCAAAAAACGGCTCTGGAATTACATTAGTTTACATCCACTTGCTAAGAAAACTCACTGGAGGTTTGGGGGCGGAGCCCCAAACAAGGAAAGCGAGTTTAGAATATACAGAGAGATGTAGGATGTAGTTCGATTAAGTCAACATCTAAATATAAGATTGAGTTTAAAAATGATTCCTGGACACGGGAGTTGAACACGGGACTTTTGAGTTTAGTACGTCAATGCTCTAGCCATTTATTGGCCTATTCAATAATCGTCCCTTGCCTAGGTATCATTTTTCAATTCAAAGAATACGATATTTATATGCGGTTAGAACCGTTATTAACAAATATAATAGCTTGGCTAATTAATCCATAAAGATATGCGCATTTCTTACCATTCTTGTCACTGTATATTTGGCAGCATAAAGCTTTACTCAGTCGAAGTTGGATGTTTTATCTGAGAGCTCATGATCTTAATAGATCACTCATTTGTATCTGAGGATTTACAATCCTTTCTTAATACCTTCCTTTCTGTAAGTGCGGTTACAATTTTTGTACCCTCTACCCTCACTATCCCAAAAGATTAATTAGATAACTCTGTCCAGAACGAATAACAAAACGAGGAAAGAAAAAAGGTTGATTTTTTTTCTAAAGCCTTTAACATCCTAAGATCGTGTTTACTACTGCTAAATGGCTATTTGTTATAAAAGGAAGATGTATAAGTAAAAGTACCTAAAAAAATCAAAAAGAAAAAAATTACTACATTAATTTATAGGATAAATTATCATTTTTTAATATGCTATCGTTTTTATTTCTAAAGAAAGGCATAAAATGTATTTTAATGGCTATAGGGAAATTACAATAAATTATTTGGAGTCTTTAAGGTTGCCGTCTTTAAAATCTTATATTAGGGCTTAAAATAATATAAATTCTATTGTTTGTAAGTCAATGTTATTTCCAAGATATTTATATGCGTGCTTGTAGGACTCTGGTTTGTTTGTATTTTAAAGTAAGGTTATAGTTTAATTTGGTTCGTAGGTCTGTTTCTAACTACATTTCTTCGTCCAGAAATCGCACGTTTTTTTAAAAATGTAATCTTAATCATCTATATTAATAAAATTAAGTGTATGTCTGTGTGTGTTTGTTTGTTTGTTTGTGTGCTATGCCTATCCAAATCTACGCCACCCAGGAATCTAAAATTTTTAACATAGGTGGACGGAAGGGGGTCCGAATTAACCTCGAAGCTGGACTTTTAAATTTTTAATTATCTTTTTAACTAGGCTATTTTTTACAAATGTTTAAAAAAATATTTTTATCTGGTTTAGAATTAAGTTTCAGGGATAACGTTTCAAAATGAAATTAGGCAACATGGGAGGAGAGGGGGACTTATATCATTCTTATACCACAGTGGGTCACGGGCAGTGCCATGCGGGATTGCTAGTCATTATTATTATTAGCACCGCGTCTTACTACCCGTTCGGGTTATACGCACTTACGCTAATGTGCAATGGTAGGGTGATTGTGAGATGAAATGAAGGACCTACAGTTTAACGTGGAATCCGAACCACGGTGGTGGCCTGGCATTCCCCACATTCACAAGATGTCTTGTCAGAGATGTAGGAAGGGTTTGGTAATCAGATAAATCTGTGCTGGGACCGAGGATTGAACCCCGGCCGCCAGCACAGAAGTCTGACACCTTACCCCTAGACCACCAGGTCACCCTGCTAGTCTTTATTAAATTCAAGCATAGTTTGAAAAAATATGTAATAGTATACGTGACTAATTTTCCTCAACGTTAAATAAAACTACAAAACAAAATAGGTTTTATTTTGTAATCAACGAAGTAAGTTAATTGCATCGATTCAGACTATTGTGACATTGGAAGGTAATTACTCACACCACAGCAAACAAGTGAAGGATGGGTTGTCGGTCATAGATGGAATTATTCTGCGTCAATTCAGGGGCAAGCTGATGACAATGTATAAAATACCGTTGCTAAAACAGTATCTATAACAATGGAAGAATGGAGTTTAATCTAGGAAATATAATGTAAGTTTCAAAATGGACATTTAGATTTTTTTTATTCCCCAAAAAAAGGCTTGATAATTTAAATAAAAGTAATTTGTCATTTATATAAATGTTTATACATGCTTTTCAATCCCATCCATTATATACACAAATATCACCCACAAGATATAATTAATTTACAAATAATCAATACCTAACAAATACATTTTCTAGGGTTGTCCAAAATCCGGAAGAATCTGTCTTGTTTGTGATAAAAATTGGCAACAACAAAAAAATTATTTTCTCAACACTTATCAGTTACGCCTTAACTCAACGTATTAATTTTAGGCTCAGTACCAATACCATACAAATAGGTAGTTGGTAGTTGACTTTATTTTTAAACATAAAAATAGTTTTCAAATTGGTGATACAATCGTGGGTAGCAATTTTTTGTTTGAATTTAATTAAATTAGGTAATAGCCTAGCAATCACTTTGGATATAAATTAAAATGATTTTATTTATATGGTCCTTAACAAATGAATCGAGTATGCCTGTTAATCTATTTTATTTTTTTCATAAATCATTAGCAATGGTTGTTGTCTAAACAATAGAACAAAGAACTAATTTACTATTTATACCTAACCTGTTCTCTATACGTTTAGATTTCTTTAGCTGATATAAGAAAACATTTAAAATACTCGTATTTCCTGCATATGAATAGTACATTAATGGTTTGTTAATCATATAATTACACCCAAAACTCAGGAAGACATGAAATATACAAATGATTTGTATTTTAAAAATTAGAAATTGTGTTTATGTCAATTATATTCATTTCGTTATAAATGTATATTTAGGATTGATTTCTTAAATAAAACTGATTAACTAAGAAACAAGAAAACTGAAAAAAGATTTTCTAGTAATATGAAACAGTACTTTAAATATGAACCGATGGAACCAAACTTACGAAAACCAGAATCCTTACATTCTGACGATTGTTTCCGAAATGTCAGAATTTTATTCTTTACCAGAAACCAAATAACAACAGCGATAAAAATAAACACACGACTCTTTTCTAGATAAAAACCCCTTTGGGTAAAATTACTCAATAGTTTGTAGAAGTTAAAACATCCCCTCAAGCTAAGTTTTAAAATAAAACTTCCTTCACTGAGGGGAATTTCTAAGGTAATTTCTATTCGAAAATAAAAATCTCTCAAACGAAGATACAGTCTAATCTTCAAAGAAAATTCCTTTAAAAATTACAAATTTTTGCTATCAAAATCAATAACATTTTCACAATAAAATAAGTTATTTTACAGCCATTGATAACATGTATTAAAAGTGAAGTCAGCAGATATGAGTGTGCAAACACGTGAAGGTAGTAAGTTTTCTAGCTTTCAGATAAGGTTTTCACTATGAAAATTGGACTGTGGCTCGTATTTATTTAAAACTTTGTCCACTCCATGCCTCCTTTACCTCCATTTCTCATGGGGCTACTGCCCCCCTCCCATTAAATCCCCAGACAAGGTATTAGCCCCCCTCCATCCCCTTCCTTTCCAACCCCATCCATTCCAATTGGGGAGTTTTATGTGCGTAACGGACTAGGTTTAAAGTGAACTTCATGTTTGAACCTTGAACTTGGGATAAATGACAAGCTTATACGGACAACTGTATTATATTATCACTTCTTTTTTTACTTCTAGTCATTTTTAGCATAAAATTCCCCCGTCACTCTATTATCTACCCCTCTCTTTTCTCCTCTACCCTTACCAATAGCTCCTTAAATCTCCTTTCATTGTTTACCTCATCAAATATTCTCTTCAAAAGGTTTTTTTTAACATTTATTTTCCTTTCTTTATGTTTTTGTTTGGTTCGTAGTTTTTGAGTGCCAGCAGTGACTATGAACTGCCTACATTATCTAAAGAACTCTCTTCATAAGTTCAAGTACTAAGACTTTTTTTTTTCTTTCCAATTTTCTCTGGTACTTTCTAACTCCAGATTGTTCAAGCATTACAGTTACCGCAATATGTTGCTTATCACATATCTAAGATACCCCGCCTTTCCTTAAGCCAATGGTTTAGGGATGAGTATGGACGAATTTAGAAGAAATATACCTACATTTGTTAGGAAGAAAAACGAGAAACCACTTACAAAAATAACCTCTCAGACGGGATTATAAGCCCTGACCCACCCAGACTATACTAGATTGACATCTAGGCCAAACGCCTACGGGCTAGCACCAAAGCTAAAACTTAAGGTTGTTTAGAGGAAGTTCACCCAAATTAGCATGGAAAGAGGGTTGGAGAACCACAGTGAATGATCGTCTGTGTGTTAAACCAACTCCAAAGCACCCGGTCGAGAATAGAACTTGTACCTCCCTGATTAATGCTGTTCAGTTTGTTTCTAGGGATTAGAAAGTGCTCGTCCCGTGTAAATAAAATTAATAAATATGAAATGTTTATTATTAACATCTGTATCTTTATTAGTTCATGAGAAGGGCTAGATAATTTACTAGATACACTTTCATGTATTCATGTGTCAATTCGTGTGATATATAGCCGTAATCTTTAATAGATGTTGTCACCCGCTTTGGTGGCCGTATGGTCTAAGGTGCTACTCTTTTAGAATATGAGACTTCCGATGACGTGGAGATCGAGGTTCGAATCTCGTTCAAATGTATTGAAGGTGTTTATTTTTAATAAAACATTTTCCTCTCCCTCCACGCGAATGCGAATACACCTTCCTAATCCTTAAAACCATTGGCGTAGTTAGTAAATAAGCTTATAAACTGAACGGGTAGTAAGACGCGGTGCTAAAAAGACAGAAAAAGGAAGGTTTTATCAACTCTTATAAAATTTTACCAATGTGATATTTTGTCTCTACATTTGAAAGCAAATAAATACATTTTACCAGACATATTTTGCAGAGTGGGGTCACTAATGATAATAAATTTGTTATAATTTGAAAACATGTTTGTAACAGGATTAAAGTAGAGAGAGAAGTAAAATAAAAACTCTCCCAAAGTGTTGGCATTGAAATTAAAGTTTGTGGTTTTTCCCCCTCTCTCTCTAGTTTGTTGAATATTTGGGTCGTGTTGAATGCTATCCAGATGTTGTACTCCCTCCTGGCTTTTACGACGTTAAACCTGACGGGAAAGGGCGGGGAGGGGGGGGAGGAGGAAAGAACTGGAAGTTTATAATTAGTTAGGCTGAAAGAACCAACTCTTACTAAAAATTCAGTGAAGGTGATAAGTCTTGATGTAAGTCAGAAAGTGACCTTACCTTTTACGTGAGAACTAAAAAAAAACAATTTATTCATCTAGAGATGTCTTATTTAATTAAATGTGAGTCTAACGCCCTAGACCACTCATCCACCTTACATGAATATCTATGATTTTAATATATGAGATTATTTTTCGATTAAATAGATTTTATTGTGATTGAATTATTTTTAGAGCTATGAATGAAATCGTATATTTATTGATAAATAAATATCGTGACTCTAATAAACCTCCTATGAGTATTTTTTTTAATAGTTAAAATATCGTGGCTTAATCTTTTAAAATTCGAATTGACAGTATATACTGTAATATTACTATATTACCAATATTAAATTACCTCATTAAATATAAATTTGATAAATGGATAAACTTGTACGGACAGAGTCAGTAATGAATGGACAGTGAAGGAGTGTGGTTTGAAGGAGAATACGACATGTCAATGTAAAAGAAACGTCTTACATTGGTTCAGGTATGTTGAGAGGATGAGTGTGGAAAGAGTGACGAAGCTAATGTATGAAGGTAGAGTGTGTGAATCAAAAGGAAGAAGTAGGTCATGTAAGACGTGGCTAAATGTTGTAGACAATTATGTAAATAAGAGAAAGAGTAAGATCTTTAAGAATAAAAGAGGATGTGTGACTCGGTGTGTGGATGTTGTTGAAGCGAAGGGAGTATGCAAGAATAGGGAAGTGTGGAGAAAGTTAGTGAGGAGGGATTAAGTACGAAGTTGTTTGAGCTATATACGTGATTATGTATGTATGTACAGTAGCCCCACGGATTCTTTGGTGCTGACTGACAGCTCAAAGCTGACTTCTCACGGTCAACATTTAGGTATATACCTAAATGTTGACTGTCATAAGTGACAGCTGCTAAACACATGTTTTTGCAGATCATACGGTTCGGTGTAGGGATACATAATTTGGTCTGGTAACTTTTTAAAGCCATCGGCTGTCAGCTGTGAGCTGTCAGTTAGCACCAAAGAAGCCATGGGGCAACTGTATATATGTATGTTATGTATGCTATGTAATGTATGTATGTATGCTATGTATGTTATATATGTTATGTATGTTATGTATGCTATGTATGTTATGTATTCTATGTATGTTATGTATGTATGTATTTATATCAAAATTGCAACATTAAGATAATATCAACTATCTAATCATGATGATGATGATATACAAATTATTGTATCTAACAAATGAATCTGTCGTACCTAACCTGTTTAGTTACAACGTGAAGATATAATGAGACCAGACACTAAAGCTTTTAATAAAAGGGTTAATGTATACGACCTTGACGCTCTGACTTCTCTTTGAGGCTCAGAGAACGTGTTTGTATCATGAGGTATTTTACCTCTAAGTAAAATAAACTAGGCTAGAGAATATAGTATAATATGGTTGGATAAAAGTTCGCTATTATATCTTCTGTGAGAATTTATACATAGTTTACTAAGAATAGATAAATCTGTTTACCACGTGTCAGCTTAGTTGATAGATGGATATGTAAACAAACCTACGAGCCCCCCTTTCCATTTCCTCTAAGGTTAGATCTGTGAAGAACTACTGTACTCAAAAGTAGTGTCGCTTACAAAAACATGTATTTAATCAGTTACCCACCCACTTCGGTGGCCGCGTGGTCTTACGAGCTACTCTCATGTATTACTGGACTGCCAAAGACGGGGAGATCGGGGTTCGATCCCGGTCCAGTACACTGAGGGTGGTTTTTTCCAAAATAGTTTTCCATTTTCCCTCCATGCAAATGTGGATACTCTCCCTATAAATATAACATTCTTAATCCCTAAAACCTTAAGTATAATTAGTACATAAGCGTATCATCCGAACGGTTAGTAAGAATCGGTTCTACAAATTTTTTTTACCAATTATGGCCGATCAAAATTATCTCAGTTACACTCAAATATTATTTGAGAGTACTTGATCAACTTTTAATAATGATTTAGTTCGCTGTACGCTTTAACAATTTGAATAAACATAACTTTATTTACTTCCAATATTTAACGATTTAACTTGATTAAAATACTAATAAAGTACACTGTTAAATTTAAGTCAGCGATAAAGGCCCAATCTTTCACGTACTTTATTTATGTGTACTGTATATTATGGTGCACCATTAAGCTTGTAAGAGATACCAGACATATAACCTTTTAAATTGAGGTCAAATGAAGTTTTAAATAACATCAGACTTCCGAGTGACCCTAAATAGACCATTCGGACACAGCCATGATATTAAATCACACCCTCAAACACGAATAAACGGGAAAACGTGATCGTAACTGTCAGTATAGTGTAAGACGCTGGGGTAAGGGAAGTATCTCAGTTTCAAAATATCCCACCAACTACTTTTATACACCAATAACTCAAATCTGCAGATGTTTGAGATATAATATTAATACCTGTATCATAATATTGTATTTTTATAAACTGTATTTTTTTTAACACCTTATTGCTGTTCAGTTAAATTTTAACATGATTTACCTCTAAGATAATATTGTCATAACCGCTGAGTGATGTTTGTTTTGATTTACACAACTTGTGTGGACGCACGTGCTAAAAAAAAAGTGCTGGCTTAGCGTATACGAATTAACTGACTAGAAACGTTAAAGGAGAATGCTGACTACTCATAACAATTTTTGTTCTAGTTGGTGAGGAAAGGGGCCACAGCGGGTAATAAAAGCCTTTTATTAATTTACATCGGGGTTGTCATATTTCCGTCGATATCAGAGGCAGTTCAGCTGCCCCATGATGGGCTATATCAGTTAATCAGTAGTACTTGTACTTAGAGGGCATCCATCGAGCCCAGGGTCCAGAGATCGAGTTTTAGTTTCCACGAACGCGAATGTTCACTTTCTATATTTCTTTATATTTCATTTAACATCTTATTTTGTATCATCTTTTAGTAACTTCTATTAAACCAAAACTCGTAGCCATACGTATTATTCTGAACCTACACAACTACCTTATCTGTGACTCTTACCCCTCTCACAAGCTATTCTGACAGATCAAACCCACAGGGGGTAGGTCGTGATATATATTTTTTTTCAGCGCATCTTACTACCTCTTGAGGTTATACGTAAGTGAAATAATTACGCTAGTGAGTTAAGGATCAGAAAGGTTGAATTTAAAGAACATGTACCGGCATTTGTATGGAGGTAAAATGGAAACTCAATTTCAGTACACCCGACCGGGGCTCAAACCCCGATCTCCCTCTCATCATCAGTCTTGTCCAACACGAGAGTGACGCCTTAAACTATACGACCACCAAAGCAGTTTGTGACTTTTTTTTTAATAAGCTCGACGCCATTACCGATCATAATAATGGTAACAACGTACGGGGATGCCTGGCGTCGTCTCAACCCCGTCATAGCGACGCCATGAATTTAACTGTTCTGTTCTCTTGCAGTGGCGGTGGTTGTGACGTTCTTCATCTGCTGGGCGCCCTTCCACGCTCAGAGGCTGCTGGCGGTGTACGGGGGCGGCGACGCCGAGCGTCGTCCCAGCCCCGTCATGATCATCATCTACAGCATCCTGACATATACGTCGGGCATCTTGTACTACCTGTCGACCACCGTCAACCCCGTCCTGTATCACATCATGTCCAACAAGTTCAGAGAGGCCTTCAAGGTTGGTGCAGTTCCTTTGATCGACACCGCGGCAGTGTCAACAAGCTTATATTAGCTAAAGAATGAGCTTGATCGTTGAATTTTTTTATTTAAGTATCTCCAAGACCCTCTTCGGTGGCCGCCTGGTCTAACGCGCTACTCTCGCAGTAAACTAGACTACCGATGACGGGGAGATTGAGGTTCGAATCTCGGTCGGGTGTATTGAGGGTGGTTTTTTTCCCAAATGGCTTTCCATTCTCCCTCTACGTAATTTCTGATGCACTTCCTCTAAGTATAACTTTACTCATCCCTTAAATTACTAACGTAATTAGTAAATTAACGTACAACCTGAACGGGCAGTAAGATATCGTGATAAGAAAAATCTCTAAACTAGATACTAGAACTTTCAATTATTGCGTTTGAGAAAAACTCTTAACTTTCATTTATATGTGCCTTATGCTAATGTTTTAAGGATGGAGATGGTTGAATTTAAAGAAAATGAACCCGTATTTGCGTGGAAGTATAGTGGGAAAAAGTTCTTTAAAACATCCTGATTACCAACACCTTCCTTCACCTCTTACAAGACGTGTATCAATCACAACTTGTAAATATGAGGAATGCCAGGCCTCCACCGTGGTTCTGATCCCACTTTAAACTATAGGTCCTCCATTTCATCTCACAATCACCTTACCATTACACATTAGCGTAAGTACGTACAACCCGAACGGTTAGTAAGATGCGGTGCTATTAACAATAATAATAATGCGAGACGCCTTAGACCATGAGGACATTGAAGTAGATCTCAAGATCTAACATTTCTACTCTTTCATCTCTTTATTTACATAATAACCGTAATTTAAACTCCTATATTAGTCCAATTAAAAATAATCCTCCACATTATTTTTAAAATTATTCATGGTATATTCTTGTGGATTATTAAATAATGATGTTCTCGATGTTCTTGATGTTATTTTTAAAAACACTCTGCCTCTAATGACAATGTAATCTCATAACTTTACTTGTTTCAGAGTTGTGGACTTTATAAAGTTGTTGTTTGTATAAAGTTGTTGAAATAAGATCGCGGTGAAGAACAATCGCTTCATAAGCAATTACAAAACCTTAGCAAATTTGGTTTAGTAAAATAAAACGCCAATATAAATCTTAATTGTTCAACAAAACTCTATTGGAGTCTTCCTTAAAATAAATAAATTGTAGATAATATTCTACCGTAAATATTAGAATATGAGAATAAAATATAAATAGATATGTTATTTCACTTTTATTATTTGGAAATTTTGTATTTATTACAATTTAATACATTAATTGTGTTACGTGTAGGTTTCCAGATATGTTAACATCACGTGTGTGTTTATTATAACCACATGTGAATGTTTCATACAACGATGATATTATTCGTTTGTTCCAGGACATGATGACGTCACGTGTATGTTTATGATGTCATCACGTGCTTGTTCCAGGACACCTTGGCGCGGTACCTAGGCAGAAGGCGCGGGCGCGGAGGTAGGTGGAAGTGCTACTCGGTTCTCTCCGCAAGGTCCTCGCGTCACAGCAACAACAGTTCCACCTGTTGCCATAGCAACAACAGCAACGCCAGCCAACGGAGCAGCAGCGGAGGAGGAGGAGGAGGAGGTGGTGGCAAGTGCCTCCGTTACCTGGAGGCGGACATGGCCCGCCTCCACGAGTCCAGGAGGCCGGTCGTCGTGTCTTTCCGCCGCCCCGCCTCCAACTCGAGCCTCCTGACCATGGATACGTCTACCACGACGGCCTCCTCCTCGGAGGTGTACGTCAGTCTCGAGGCTGCCCTCAGGAACCCGCGTCATGGTCAGCGCAAGTCCAGGATCCTCCTGAATGAGTCTTACCTCGGCGTCATCTGCAAACACCCCAAACCCTCGATATTGAAAGATATGATCAGGAAGGACAACCTTCCGGACAGGAAGATGTTCCGGTTTTCCACCCCCTCCCCCTCCTCCTCGCTGAGCCACGATACGAGTCTGGGGGTGACCTGCGAGGATAACTTCACCCTTCTGCCGTACCCGAAACTGAATATATCGGAAGCAGCAAGTTTCGAATCGGTCGTCACCCACGTGGATGTCCCGCTACCCGGTTCCGGATACGTAAATGAGGGTTCAAAAACCAACGATCCGTCGTCGGATCCTAAGCAGATCAACTTCCCCAAGATAGAGGACATAGAGATATTTCAAGAGCAGAGGTTGATGATCCAGTCGTCGCTCAAAAGAAGGAGACAGTTGAAGTACAAGTTGGTCAAAAATGGCAAGAACCCTTCGCATACGACGTCCTGTTCCAATATCGACAAGGATACCATTATCGTCGCCCGCTCCAACGACGCGTCCCTTTCAAATCACAAGCTGTTGAACGAGAGGACATCCCCGACCATGACGAGGTCTTCCACGATGCCTTGCGTGACGAGCCTGGAGAGGGAACTGACGCCAGATGAAAGTTCGAGAAGAATGGACATCATAAACGAGGAGTTTGAAAAGAAGTGGAGCGTTGACGCCGGTAGGGGTGAAGTCGACTTACGCCCCAACGGTTCACGGGTGGATATCTTACCTGAGGAGTTGTGCGAGAGAATCTCCAACGTTGTTGGTCACGTCGACGTCCATGGCTATGCCATGTTGATGGAAGACGTCAATCTATCTTTAGAGGAGAAAACTAGTTGTAATAACTTGAATAACAAAGCGCAGAACAGTGATTTCTTGGGAAATAGGGACACCAGTTTAAACTATCCTGGTCTTGAATCAACCGATGACTCAAGAAATGAGAACCCACTTCACGACACTCCTTCTAAGAGACGCGCTGGTGAATCACAGGTCGGTTTCCATTTGAAGGACCTTGAGAATTGCAACAATGATCTTTTATCGAAAAGGTATAAGAAACGGAAATCGGAGGAAGTTGGTCATCCGTCAAGGCAGACTTGCGACGTCGAAGGATTTCACCAGAAGGAGTCGATCTTGTTTAACGATCGAGTCTTGGTTTGTTATGAAGCTGAGCCCGAGGATCCAGAATCTAAGGTCATACGCCAGTCACCCGCATCACCTGACCTACAGTCTTACCAGATCAAGTGTTATTTCCCCAAAGCGATCAATCCACGCAGGCCAAGATCTTGTTTTGACTTGAGGGATTACCTAAACTATCCTGCCAATCTGGATAGAAATGGAATTTATAATAAGACCATCAACGTATCTAGCCCAAAATTATTCGCGTGTGAATTCGCTGATAATCTGTCATAGTTGTGAAGGAAAACTTGTTTTTAAGCATCACGTTCCCGTTTTTTTAAACTCCCTGTTTGAATTTAAAAAAGATTAAACAAACTGGTCCGTAGCTCTCATAAAATCGAGTTGAGAAATAATCTAATTTAAAATGTGTTCTTATAAGTGTTCAGAAAATTACTACGTCTAAAACAATTTTTCTTAAATATGTTTTAGAACAACTTTATTAGGTAGATAGATAAAGCTACGCTTCTAAAATAAATGCTTCCAATCAGGCCTATCCATGTTAAGTTTATAGTAAAGAATATTATTAATATTGAAATACATATTATTACTAAGCAGTGTTTCGTTCCCTTGAATGTTAAAATTCAAAAATTATTCGTTAATTTTATATAGTGCTCTGGCCTTTATCTGTGCTGTGATTGCTGTAAATATCAAATAAAACTCTTACGTGTTTTTAGAAAAAGCATATATTGATATCATTATGTTTAAGTTATTTAATTATTTATGGCATTCGAAGTTGAAAATATCTGGTTCTTTACCAACAGTTTAAAGAAGAACAGTTTAAATCACTGTAAAAATTGTGTATCGTTTATAAATTAAGTTTCCAATAGATTATTTACTACATGTTAAACTTATGAATAAAGTGTTGATTATAGAATATTAATTTTTAAATACTGTAATTGATTTTTCCTAAATGTTAAACTTAATAAATATATCAATAAAATATTTAATGGTTTGCTTATTAATATAAAAACTGATTACCCGGTATATTGATGCAATAAGAAAGCCATTTCATAAGAGCTCATATAAATAAAACTAACTAAACTGAACAAAACAGAGTGTGTTATCCTAAAAAACATAGCTGGAGAAATTGATTGAATCTATGACCAAAACATAAAATCAGATAGTAAGAATTATGGTATTTTAAATAAACTTATTTAAAAGAATGTACTTACACTAAACTTCAGTACAGCTATTCAAATTTGATGCTAGAATGTCTCAAATATTATCAATCTTTCAATGATTTATTATTCAATTTTTTTATCATTGTATTAAAAAAAAGTCCTCATTTTAAAACACAGTTTTTTATGGTATTATTTTTATTATATTTATTTTGTATCTTTGATTCGGGTAATTAGATTGTAAGCTGACATTAATTAATATTAATAAAATAATGTGCTACGTAAAAAATATCACCAGATGTTTTAGTTTTTTTTTCTTACCCAGTCTTGTGGGAGATAATCTTCTAAACAGAAATGCTCTGGTCTAATTTATACTTAGAATAATTTTTAACAAGATTTATTTAGTATTAAAATAAAGGAAAAATTAATATGCGTTAGGACAGAGATATAAGCCTATTATTTTATTAATTCATAACTTTTTTTTCAGAAAAATAAAATACCACTTTATCATGCACTTATTAAACAGTTAAAATTATTAATCATATTTTAAAGGATATTACCTTACTTATTCAAAAATCTTTGTTTAATCACATTTAGTTAAATTCTATATTTTGCCCAAAATATAAAAAACATTTTCTTAATTTAGTTTTAAATAAAATACACAACTTGAATAACAAGTGTATCAAAACATGACACAGTTCCGATTCTCCCATTGGTCAGTGAATCAGTGAATTGAAACGCACAATTTATTCTGGTTGTTCGATTGACATAATTATTAATTTGTCATTTCTTACACTTTATAGAAACCACTATTATATAATTTTAAGTTTAATTTTGTCCTAAGTTTATCTCAATCTTTCTATCCCCATCTACCCTGACACACCCGATAGAAAGCTGATGCAACCATTTTCATAACATAACCATTAATCTTCAAGAAGATAGGATCATTTATTTTTCGTTAAATTTTTTCTACAAACTAAGAATATAACGCATACGAAAACAATTTTTTGGGGGGAAGCATCAAAGAAAACACCTTCCCTTTATGGAGGGAAGATATTCTTTATTTTCAAGGAATATATTTGTCATCGTGAGATAGTTCTCAAACAATCAATAAATATATGAATAGACTCCTTTTGTGTGATTGTTATGGTAAGTAGAATATTTTCAGGGGAATTTTTTTTTAACAAAACTTCCCAACCCTTGTTATAGAAGACAATATTATTTAATAATTGCACTTATAATTTTGTAGAAGGGTTGGTGATATAAAACACAAAACGAAAAAGAAAGAATAGCTTATCAAAATGAACTTTCTTTTTTTATACTTTTTAATTCTTATATTATTTTTCTCTTGCCTTTGTGTTTTATAATTTTTTAAAACAGTTTGTTCCTATTCAGTCGTTTTGAACACTACATTTTTGTTCTTAAAGTTCCTCTTAGTGCTACTAGGTAGCAGCACATACTTTGATATCTCCTCCATTGATGCTTGTTAGTTGAGTACTTATATACTAGGTAGCAGATCAAACTAGTGTTCGAATGGCACATAGTTCGCGCTATCTAAATCGGTTGATTGATTTTATCTACTTTTTAATCCTTACTAAATAATATTAATCTAGTGTAATTCCTTTTGAATTATGTTACTTTTCCTTCATTTAATTGTACTAAAGCTAATTAATATGTCTAGAGGAATTTACAATATCTCGAATGTGTGTTTTAAATAATTAAATGTACATAAACATTTCTAAAATCTTGAATATATAATTCAATATAATATATTATACATTCAAACTAAATAATTTGATTACAGAATATCTATAAAACCTTTTAATATGAATTTAAAACTAAAAAGGATAATTTAAATATATTAACATCAAATTATAGTTAATATGTAGAAAACAGTATTGTTAAGGTTGTATCAATTGTGGGAAGAAATATAATATCTTTCTATTCTTTCTTTCAGATTTCCTGAGCAAATGCTACATCACGGAATTACAAGACAATGCGAAGATTATCTTGACCCACGTTTGACTATTATATATGTTTTATCTCAGACATTCCTCATTGTTGAAATTTAGTATGGAAAGTGTATGAAATATGGCATTGATATAGCTTGTTAAAAAAATATTATTTGAAATGTTCTGTGGATTTTTAAAAATTAAATGGTTTATAACAATCTCAAAACTCAAACAACATTTTTGAACTACAAGATTATATTAATAATTATGATTTTTTTTTATAATGGATACTTAACAGATAGTGCGAGAGTATAGCAATAATTTAAAAATTAATTGAATTTAAATTATGTCTACTACTAAAATATGATTTGAAAATACAAGTTTGCTAATGGATATTTACACGGCCATCATAAATTAACTGTTTCTTTATTAAGTATTTTTATGTTTATAGTTTTTTGTTCGTATATGTTCAAATTTTAAGAATTGTAGGAAAATAAATTATTATTTAGTAAAATTATTTCAATAAAAAACAATATTCAAAAATACCTTGGTGAATTCCATACACCATTTGGATTACGTATTTCTTATGTATACTTTTTCATCTATAAGTATATTCTTAAAAGCGATTTTTGTACATTTTTTTATGTAGGTGGTAAATAAATATATGTGAACCTTTAAGAAAATTCGTTTTACTTCTAACATGTTATAAATGTTTAAAACTTAAATTTCTATAAATATTGCAAACATTTAGGTGGCAATTATGTTACAATTTACGAATGCGGGCGATTTAATATATATTAGTCAATTTAAATCATACTATCTAAATATCCAATATGTTGTAATATTAAATTGTTCAACCTACTATACATGCATTTTAATATATGTATATATAGTATAAATTTTATAACTTGTAAAATCTCTACTACTTATAAAGCAAAATGTGGGTATGTATATCTGTTGCCTAGAATTCCTGAAACCGCTTAGTTGATTGCGATGCAGCTGTTTTTATATCATGAAGGTTCTTACCGGGAAGGCTTTATACTATTGATCAAACGAATAAAATAATTTTTTTTTTTTCGAAGATTTTATCATTAAACCACATGATCATTGGCGGATAATCGCTTATAAACTAGAGAACTATTGAATATATTTGAATGCGGTGTTTTTATTATTATGTTGAATTTATCTGGAAATATCATAAGCTATTTAAAAATTAGCCATTTTTCCAAGGAGATGAGCAGTGACGTTAATGGTAATAAAAATGTTTTGTGTACATTGTGGAGAAGCTAAAGCTTTAAGCGCATCTTCTGTTATGACTTCAGAAAAAAAAATCAGATCCGACATTATGCAAGTGTAATTAAACATATAATACATAGCCCAAAAATATTTTTAATCGATCTTTCCCATGCATAAAGCAAATTATTATCCAGAGTGTTTCAAAGAAGCACTTTGATGGGAAGGTTGGATATCCCAAATTTTTTAAATGAAATCCCGATGATGGCAATGATCCGTTCTAGAGAGTTGTAGATAAGACCATTGTTGAATGGCCTAGTAGTGTCCGTTCTGTTGAGAGTTGTAGATAAGACCATTGTTGGATGGCCTAGTAGTGTCCGTTCTGTTGAGAGTTGTAGATAAGACCATTGTTGGACGGCCATTGTTGGAATGCCAGGCCTACCACCGTGTTTCGGATTCCACGTTAAACTGTAGGTCCTTCATTTCATCTCACAATCACCCTACCATTACACATTGGCGTAAGTGCGTACAACCCGAACGGGTAGTAAGACGCGGTGATAATAATAATAGCACAGTGCAAGGACAAACCCTGAAGGTGGAAAGTGTTGGTCTCCGCGGCAATTGATTCCCACATGGACAACTAACCCATACCTGATAGTTTTAGCAGCAACATTTAAATACTCGCTCCTGAATGATAAAACCAGCTGTGTCGTTTAGAAAGCGGCTCTGTCTTAAAATGTCGTCACTTTATTTCCTTCAGTTAATATAAATAATCTGTGTGTCTAATCTTAGAACTGAAATTATTTCATTACATTGATTTTTTTCTTCTAATTCTGACGACCTATTTATTTTATTCCCTCCAAAGTTTTCATCATTGTAATCTCTACCTAATATTTTGAGTAATTTCTTCTCCTTGTGGGAAATTTAAAACTCTAAGATTGGAATCGTTACTGTTTTAATGAACATGTTTTAAAAACTAACAGACACGTGAAAAAACCTGCGTGCATAAAAGATAGTTATCTAATAATTATAACACAGTAATTTTATTAGGAGCAGAGTGGCGCAGTGGAAGCGTGCTGGGCCCATAACCCAGAAGTCCGTGGATCGAAACCACGCTCTGCTAATATCTTTTATATCAATTTAATACGCAATTTAATTTAAAGAATTTTTAATCCTACTGTTTGTTTAGTAATCACCTGTAAATTTCAAATTAAATCTACCTGAGACAATATATTTAATAATATATATAAAACCTAAAATATGTTACTAATTGCATAACACGACAATCCCGTGCAACAATTTATATTAATAAAATGAAGAGTTTGTCATGACCATTGCACGATCTTTACCGTACACAGAGGACTTAAATTCAAAAATTAATAGCCTCTGTGTACAAAAATATGCACCTAAAAGCCGTAAATTTAAATTTAAAATGTACCTTTCACGTACAATCACTAGACTGAAAACATTTCTCCCGAAAAACGCTATTTCAGATAGTTTGTATATAATGTAAAGATAAATGGGTATTTTACGATTTAAATATGATCTATAGTTTTTTTTTTATTTGTAATTTATAATATGGTATTTGTTATTTAATTTATAATCAATACATGTAGTGTTTAATGTATATATTAAATTATTTAACTCATATTGTATAATTTATATATATATTTTGTAATTTATAAATATTGTATTGTAAATATATATATATATATATATATATATATATATATAGTATAAGATATAGACCAATATTTTATGGCATGATTAATAGTATATTTTATATATTGTATAATTTGTGTACCTATAATGAAGTGTAATTTTTTTCCAAATGTTTCATTTACATGCATATATATTTACAACAACCATTCATTAAAATTCAACCAATGACCGCGCCTGGAACGAACCTGGCTTCTTCAGACCCTGTAGTTAATCTCCCCGACCACTCGGTTGTCAGAATTAACTAGTGATTAAAATCGTGTTTATCCCCAGTGCCTGTGTCGACCACGCAATGTAATGTAGTGTGTGGTGAAGTGTTAGGTTAAGTGGCTATTTGACTCATATCCGGCCCCTTCGTCTCATCTCTTGCGATTAGTGGTCGAACTAGCGCCGTTAGAAGGACGGGACACGGGATTAAACAAGGAACGCAATGGTGAGGTTAATGGTCTTGGTCCAATATGGAATACCTGGAGAGATTAACAGGGAGATTTCCAGCGCTGCCACACGGCTATGTCATGTACTAAACGCAGACATTATCAGTCACTACCAAGAAGCCAGGATTGTTTTACACGGCCCAGCCAGTAATCTGAAATCAAGCATATTGACGCATTGGTTTTTAGTTTGTTTGTTTTTTTAAGTCGAGTTTTTTTTTAATTTGACGCCTTGTTTTTAAAGTAGATGCCTTGTTTTTAAAGTAGACGCCTTGTTTTTTTTAAGCCGAAACCGGGTTTTTAAAATCGACGCTTTGTTTTTTAAAGTCAAAGACTTGTTTTAAAGACGACGCTTTGTTTTTAAAGATAGCGCCTTGTTTTTTTAAAAGTTCAAGTCTGGTTTTTAAAGTATACACCTTGTTTTTAAAGACGTCTTGTTTTTAAAATCAATGCCTTGTTTTAAGTCGAAGCCTTGTTTTTAAGTTGAAACCTTGTTTTATTTTAAGTCAAAGCCTTGTGTTTTTTTTACATCACCGCGTCTTACTGTTCAGATTATAAGCATATATGAAAATTACTCCAATGTGATAAAAAAGGAAGAATCTCTCAGACGTAATTTACCAGCATTTTCGTGGAGGGAGAGGGGGGGGAACCATTTAGTAAAAACCATCCTAAGTATGCCCTATCAGGATTCGACTCCCGATCTCCCAGTCATCGTCAGGTCAGTCAAACAAGAGTGTGACTTCAGTGTGGTCTTATTGGTGGTCCACGTTCACTGAAAATGTGGCCTTAGAAATATTTTGGAGGAAAATTAAAAAGAAACCCAGGGTGGCATATGTGAAATAGATAATTATTCAATTATACATATGTATTTTAAAAGGTAATGATTGTATTTTACTATGCAATTATTTGATTATTAAAAATGTATAAGTATATATGGTAACGGCTATGTGTGTAAGCCTGGCATTCTATAAAATGCCTAGGCTTTATATATAATTCCTTGGTGGTTTTAGCAAAGTATGTAAAATAAGTTTTGCTGTTGTATTTCATACTTTTCGTAGAAAATTTATAGAATAAACAGTCATTATATATTACCGAGAACAATAGCTAATCTAATCTAACCTAACTTAACCTAACTACCCTAGACTAAAATAACCTAACTTAACCACCCTATTTTAAAATAACCTAATACAACAGCAAAACTCGTTTATTTCATACTTTGCCAAAACCACCCTAACATTATATAGAAAGCCTAGGCATTTTATAGAACGCCTGGATTTCACACATTGCCAGTGACATATATTTATAATTTTAAGTTATTTTGTGAACGTGTGTGTGCGTAAAAACTTCATAATACATTTATGGCAGATAAACTATTTTTGGAAGTAAATTTTGAAATATTCTACCAACAAAAAACACTCATCTACTATAAGTATCGTAAGTAATATTAAGTGCTGTTTTAAGGCTTTTATTAATTTGATGGGATTATTAACTATATCATCAGCCTGCAATGCAAGCTGATAGATTTGGCTCTTTTAGAAAATACAAACATAATTCTTACCCTCATCTTTGATAACATTTTACTATATTACTACTACTATTCCGTAGATATTGATAATATATAAGCTATCAAAAGTCATCACCGCATATTTCGTGAATTTATATATGGATAAACTAAGGTAGATCTAGAAGCATATTATAACTGTCAGATATTTCCACTCCTAAGAAAATTGGTCGCTAGCAAGAAGAAAGGAGTATACAGGAGTACTTACTTATTTTATTTACTTTTCGAGAAGTTGTTTAAGGCCTGAATAATAATAATAATAAAAGTAAGCTCTCCTTTGAATTTCTTCTTGGTTATAGCACGTGGCTGTAATAATTAATTTGTTTTCAACTCACAATAGATCCGGCCACTAATTTTACCTTTACCACTATTTTATCTAGTGGTTTTTTTTCACTTTAATACCCACAACAAAAAATCTAATTCCCACGTGGCTGAGTGGTCAAAAAGTCCTTGATCAATCTAATCAGGGGAAAATTAGACTACTATAAAGCCACGTGGCTAACACATTTACTGATATTAATGTTTACCCACTTCCAGATGAGCTAGAAACTTGAAATTTGGTAAACTTTTAGCTTCTAGCCTGTAACCAAAGGGAAACTCCCTAAAAGTTAAAGATTTTATTTTTTAACCCCCCAAAAAATTCAAAATATAGTGTAACGATGTTAAAACCAATAACAATATCTAACGAATACCACCCAGTAATATGGGATTACAACACTCACCACCACCGGCCTGGCTTCTCTCCGTCTGATGGGGCACTAACACACTGAGACATCCTCTCCCGTGGGTTGAACAATTTCGACTGAAACGAGACGCTGGTCAGCGCCTCGCTAGTCATCGAAGCCCGGCCCACAACAAACAAGGACTTAACTTGACCAAGGTAGTTTCCGGTTCCATCTTCTGGGAGGTTCTGTAAACTTCTAGTGGTTACTGGACTGACCGCTAAGCTTCGAGAGCGCTAGTCTTCTCCCTTCCTTTTGTTCTTTGTTTCCACCCTGCTTTCCCCCTCCTCTGGGAACATGTATAGGCTGTATTCATGATTTGCGTTAGTTCTCTTTGTGTACTTGTGGCGCGCTCTCATCTTCACTTAGTTCTGTTAAGTGTTTACATTAGTATTTTTTAACAAGTCACAGGAACGTTATTAGAACAAGGTATGTGCGTATTAATTGCGTAGTTTATTATTTATATATACATATATATATTATAATCAAATTAGGTTATCATGTTAGGTTGTATAGGCTCTAACGGCAGTTTACGAAACATATTTATACACTTGAAAGTAAATGATAAAATTAAATTATCCATTGTTACTTAGGTGTAGAAATCAACGGCATTTGTTGAGACTTATATATTATCTTTGTGTCTGCCTTGACAGAATACATTATTTATTTTGTATATATATATTTAAAGAAAATTTAATGGGTTCGCAATTTCTTATATATAATTTGACGATAATTGCTATCTTATGTATATATTATTAAAATTAAGCTTTTTGGATTTGCATTCGCTTTTCAGCGGTCAACTTAAACCTAGAGTTTAACTTTAACTATTTCCCCTTTGGGGGCTTTATATATTATGTATATTTACGCTGGCTAAGTTTGAATCGTCTTGGATTGATGTCTATTGCCAGACTATAAATTGGTTATCTATGCCATATTAGTAATATATGATCTATCTTCATTACCTTTATATTTGACTAATATCAAATCAAACTATGTTTTCTCTTGTGATCCCTTGGTTGTTATTTACGCACGCTTCCTGGTTATTTTGAGGATGTCACAATAGGAGCAACTTAATGTCGGTGCGGACCTTTCTTTGGAGGTCTGTTGGGGCTAAACGGTAAGAACTATAAAAAAAACTGCTCTGGAATTACAATAGTTTACATCCACTTGCAAAGAAAACGCATTGGGGCTTTGGGGGCGTAGTCCCCAACAAGCAAAGCGAGTAGGATGTATACACTCTTATGTTTTATTAATTATACACTGAAATTCCCTTCGATTGGCTTATCTAAATATTTATATGTTTAATTTTAAGAAGATTTAACAAACGGTTTTAGTGACAGAAACATAATTTAAGGCGAGTTTCGCATTACTTGTATTTAACACATGGTCTCCCAAATTGTGCGTCGCGACGCCCTGTGTCGTCGGAGGTCTTGCACCGGGACGTCACGTCTATAAGTAAAACCTAAAACTTATGATGTACAGTATAGTGTGTGAATGTGGGGAATGCCAGGCCACCACCGTGGTTCGGATTCCACGTTAAACTGTAGGTCTTTCATTTCATCTCACAATCACCCTACCATTACACATTAGCTTAAGTGCGTATAACCCGAACGGGTAGTAAGACGCGGTGCTAATAATAATAATAATACAGTATAGTGAAAGCCAATATGCAAATTTTCAATACGTGTACTCGTACATATTTTAAATAATGGAATAAATCATACAAGGAAACACATGTTTCGCCATTTTGAACAAACTGTACACATGACGTCATGTACAGCACGCACATCAAAAATATGTCTACTCTAATTCTTACTCAGTTCCGTAGTTTTGTTTAAAATTAGTATTTTTTACATTTGAAAGAATACAAGCTATTAATATAAATTACAATATTTTTTTTAAATTCCACCAAAACGAATTTGGGCATTTTTTTATGTATCGGATATAGGGGGTCGCAGGAATAAATCTGACATAGTAAAGGTGGTGCGGTCTCAAAATGTTTGGGAATCCCTAATTTCACCTAAAAGCAAGAAAAGAATAAATTTTGATCTGCAGGTGTCTTAACCGTTACCTTATTGAGTGTACCTTTATTATTATTATTATTAGCACCGCGTCTTACTACCCGTTCGTGGTGAACGCACTTAAGTTATATACTGCAAAGCTCTTGGGAACCTACGAGTCTGATGATATAGTGTGTGACACTTGATAAATTAGTTTGTAAGTTGTGTGTAAGCGAAGAGAGTGTTTGTGTCCACACACCAGAGTTTTTTCATTAGTGATTTATGACTGCGTTTTTTCTATCCACTTTCTAAGCTAATGCGTGTGCATTTTCTCTCAATTATTCCTCAATCCACACCCTAATGAATAAGTAATTCATAGCCAGTGTGCTTAGAGTAGAAAAAAAAGTTTATTTGAAATATCAAAATAAATAAAGATACTTTTAAAATTGTAGTTTAACATTTTATTAAACAGATCAAATATCTTATGTATACAAATAAAAAGTAGGCCAATATTAAGTTCATTCAAAGAATGAAAAAACCAACATATTATATATGTAGATAATTATAGTTTATACAACAGATTTATTACATATATTACAATTTAATACTGTAGTTCAGTATTTATATAACAAAGTTAAAGTTATAAATCGTTGTTTTTTTAATGTACCGTATATAATTTTCTATCAGTTTAACATATAAAAATAAAATCTACAGTCATTATTTAAAGATAATACAATAAAGCTATTATTTTGTATTTGGTCAAACAAGGGCTTCAAGTTGATCCACAGAATAACATTTACCAACCAACAGGATGTATAGTATGATTTTAGTAGAAAGAACAGTAGAAGTTAGTTACTAAAGTTACTAAAACAATGTTAATATATTCATACATAAAGTCATCTGAACTGCAGACGTTATTATTGATAGATATTATCAATACATATCAAATAACACAGATAATATAATAAAATATTATCAATGTTGGCCACAAAGAAATATGTAGGTATTTTCTCTGCTGTTCTTCCAACCAAAATCAGGGTATAACAAAGCTAACTGCGCAAAACTTCGGCTAGTCTTAACTTAGCTTGTGTAACCTTTAACATTACAATTGTATGAAAGCCGACTAGGCCAGCGCTATCATTCGTGACTTTGAACAAAAAAAAATAAAAATGGTACGGTACACCACACAGATCTTCTCGCTTTGTTGTTTAAATTATTGTTACAACTTGTGAAATATGTGAAATTTTATAGAAACATATTATTTGTTCCATGCTTTTTCGACTCCCCATATGCTAAAGGACGATTAAAAAAATATATATATTCTCACATAACTGATAAAATATTTATTTGATAAAATATTCTTTCAAATAAATGTGTATTTTTTTTATCTTTACGAGCCCTACATCCTTTTAATTATAAGTTATTACTAGAGTTGGGCAAAGTCCACTTTATCAATTCGAAACTAGCTCGAATCGAATATATGAAATATTTTTAAAGCCAAATCAAAGTTAGAATATTTTCTTTTAGTTTTTTATGCTTGGAAAATTATTATATTGTTGCTATTTATATACTTAAATACTCTAAAATTGCTTTGAAAATATTTTTCTTTACAATTCTTTGTAATAGTTCGTGTTATTCTGACAAATTAATTTATTATCATATCATAAAACTCAATTACTTCAGATATTTTCAATATGAATATTAATTTGTATTTTACTAAACAGCTCATAATGGATATAAATGAACATAAATGGAGTATTTTGGCAGTCAATATTTTTAATAGCGAAGCTTCGAAACCGGAATTTGTTTCGAAGCGAAGTCGAAACTGATGATTGTTTCGAAACCAAGTCGAAGTTTCAAAGCTTCACACAACCCTAGTTATTACGTATCTCAAATCGTTGCGGAGATATAATCAAAATTGGGTGTGTCCTCGTTTGTAAAGTACCTTAAGAGTCATTTTAATGAGAAAATAAGATAAGTCGCTTTGTTTGTGTTAAACAGTCCATAATCTGGCCCCCTGGTGTAGTGGTCAGTGCACCAGGGTACAAGCCTATGGGTCCCGGGTTCGAATCCCAGCTGGTAACTTGGATATTTTTCCCGAAAGGGAATTATACCAACGGTCACCAAGGTTTGGTTAGTTAGGCTTAAGTTAAGTTTAAGACTCGTGTTTGCCCGCACCTACATACTCGCTATCATCACATCGCCTCATTGCGGGTACAACGTGTAGACAACCTCCTATGGTGAGCCCTGATCAACGTTCTGTGAAACCAGAGCGACATATAGTCTACACACAAGGCGCTGAACTGAATATCATGTCTTTCCCGGTTATATATTCCATACAATTAAAAAAAAAACAAGATGCATGGATACTCATTTTAATCAAAATAGCTAGAGTCTATTTCGAAAAAAAATACTATTTTTTTCTCTCTCTGTTTGCTCTTAAGAAACCTACCTTTAATGGCAAAGTTCATGAAATTTTCTAAAAAATCCCTTCGAAATAACTTATGAAAACCTTATATAGCAAGTTTTAGTCTGATAAATATTTTTTTCAGATCTTGGCCAAAATACAGACAGACGGACCGACATACCTCATCGAGAATTTTTTTTTGGGTTGGGGGGGGGGGTTCAGGGGGTTCATGAAACATTGACATACATCAAAATCTTAAATTCAATTTTTTTTATCACAATGTTTTTTACTCTGAGGGGTCATTTGAAAGTAAAAAGATTAGACTTTAAGCACTATAAAAAACATCTTTTATGAGTAATTTAAAAAATCTTTTTAATTTTCTCCTTCTAAATCAGTGTTTATCAAAATGTGATACGTGTTCCCCTCTCGGGTATGAAAAGCATTCCGGGGAGTATATGACCCGCCACACAGTTTTAATAATAATAAAATATTGTTTGATGATAGTAAGACTGGTAAACTAATACAGATCTTGACGTGACGTCACGGGCTCTTATAATTATTTCTTTCCCTCTGTCACGTATTTGTTTAACTTCCCATTGGAGCTTTATCGAAATTTTAAACGACGGTTTGTAATTTACGAGATTCTAAATAATGGGTTTACTGTCAGTTTTTTTTCAAATGAGAAACTCTAAGATGCCTTTTTTAACTACTTAAGAGCTTTTTGGGGGGTTGGGGAGGAGGGGGTAGGAGGGTCAAAATTTTATTTAAGTTTTCTTTAGGTAAAAAGGGGAGGTGTCATAATACAATTTACGTACGGTTTTTTTAATCAATGTCTATGGTGAGACAAAAATATATTTTTTTCATAAAATATATTATAAAATTTCACCTATATTTTTTATTAACATACTGCAATTAAAATATTATAAAAATGCACATCACTCGTTTAGTTACCAATGTCTAAAAAATAACCAAACTATTAAAATAATATAACTTATCAAATCGTAAGAAATTAAGTAAGATAAAGGAATAAAGAGACAGAAAAACTCACGATTCTTTATGTGGAGAAAGGGGTTATAAAAATAATTTTAAAAAAGCCTCATGTAATTATTAACGGCCCTTGAGAGATACAGTACGTGTTTGACTCAAGGAACCCAAATAAATGGCCCACACGATCAGATTTTAAGAAACACTGATTCTTAAATTTCTTAGTTTGGTCCAGTTTCATATAGTCAAAACTTTACTAGGAAATTTTCCTACTAATTAAAAAAAAGTAATATAATCCCATCTAAAGTACATGATTTTAAAACTATTTTATACATAATTATTATTATTATTATTATTAGCACCGCGTCTTACTACCCGTTCGGGTTATACGCACTTACGCTAATGTGTAATGGTAGGGTGAATTGTGAGATGAAATGAAGGACCTACAGTTTAACGTGGAATCCGAACCACGGTGGCGACCTGTTATACATAATTATTTGGTTATTTAAAGCCTTTTAAGGATAAATTCAGGAGATCTTAATAAAATGAATTTTTAAATTAGTAAGTTATTCCTCTAATTTGTGTAAAAATATTATTCTATTTCATTCATAAATGATATTAAATTGCAAGTTATGAGCCCTTTCATGACATTTTAATGATTTAAATGCCTTTTTCTCAGAATCAACATATATGTAATATGCCCATCTTTCAGCTAACTTTTATTTATATATTTTATTATGGATGTTAAAAGTTACACTACTGATGATTAAGAAAATTTATGGCAACAGTTTGTTTTGATTACGAAATTCTAATAATATGTTATATAATATCACATTTTCTTTATCGCTATGCATTAATGCACATTTATTACATCTATATAATGTGAGGTCACAAGATTGCATTGAGTGCCTTTTACAAAAAATTATAACAACTTAATTATATATATAAATTGGATGTTGTTAGCTTACAGTCAGTTGGTTTAGTACTCCTGCCTAGTGATATGAAAAAGTATCGATACTTTACTAATATAGATATTTTCCTTTCGATACTTTTTCCCTTACTTTTACTGATATTAGTATTCACATTCCGAAATCTAAAGAAACAATTTTTTTTTGTTATCTTAACTCATGCTTTGATTAAATGTTTACTATGGTTAAGGAAGGATACAATATAGATTGAAAAAATGTATTGCTAGTCATATTTAGATATTAAATAACGTTCCTTCAGCTATATTTTCAAATACTTTTGAGAGCTGGTATGGTAAAACTTTTTATAATATTATCATACAATACTATCTATCATATTTTCCTTAATCAAACACATAATATGGATGCGATATAACTAATTTAACTATAATACGGTTAAATCATTATAATTTTCAGTGTTTAAAAAAATATAAAATTACAATTATGTTGCTTAAGTTGAAATTATTATTACAAACATTTTATTTTTTAAATTTCCAGATTAAAGTTTAGATACCGATACTTAATGTTATCGATACTTTTATTTCGATACTTTTTTTTTTCCGATACCTCATTCCTACTCCTGCCTTTGTATCTGATATCTCTGACCTATATTTCTGATGTAATGTTGGTGGAATGTGAAATTATAGATATCGTTCCTGTATTATTGACATTATGTCAAGATTAAATTTTATACTGAGAATTAATTTTAATATAAGCTCAAAGCAGCCCAGTTTGGTGGCTGAATGGTTTAAGTTGACACACTCATGATAAAACAGACTAGAATGCAAATTACGATGAGATGCGAGAATGAATCCTGGTCGGGTGTACCAAGGGTGGTTTATTTTACAAGCGAATGCAGGTACACTTTGTCTAAATTAAACATTCCTCATCCTTAGCAAATTAACTTAGTTATTAGACCTACATATACGTTTAGTCCGAACGGTTATTAAGATGCGATGGGGAACAAAAATCATTATCGCAAAGATTTTCCGTATTCTTTTGATTGATTAAATTAAGAATGTACTATATAAGAAGTAATACATTGTATTTAATTTAGTAAAATAAAATGTAATAGCTTATCATTATGGCTAATATCTTTTTGGTTTATGAAAGACCAATAGAAAGTAACTATGAAAAATATTAATATGTACACATGTACACTTAATTTACCCTGAAAGGTAGCAGTCTTACCTTGACTGATTACACTATGGTCTCATATTTTAAGCTGTACCAGCCGAGACCAACAGAATGTTTAAATCGAGCGATGAAAATCCGTAGCACAGCTTCCTTCGCATGGGAAATAAGGCCACTGGTCCCCCCCATGTTGATTGTAGCATGCAAACTATTCCTGAAACGCGGTGGAGGCTCGTAGCTAAAATTAGTGGGGGTGATGCATCAGAAAATGTTTAGCCTTTGTTTTAAAATTGTGTAAAAGGGGGAAAAAAACATGTATAAAAAGAAAATTTATTCAGGAACTTGATAAAATCGTAGCAAAAAACATTTTTTTACTTACTTTAACGTAAATTGTTACAATTCAGGCTTGAACTATTTATTTAAAAATGAAATCTATTCTTCTTGTTTTAATTGGTGCAAAAAGTTCTATCATTTTCTCTTTTATCTCTGGATGACAAATGAGGAATTTTTTCTCCATTGAAAATAGTCTTTCTGTTAAATAAAGGAACTGAAAAAATAAAAATAAAATAGCTAGAAGCAGAATAATAATCTAATTCTACACTCTTCTACTATTTATCACATTCAAGAATATGGTACACGGTTTTTAAGCACAACACACGCTGAGGAAAAAAAAACAAAAACTTCCTACCACCATCATGCCAGAAACGGCACTGCGAGAGCAACAGTGCTCTCTCTACCTGGTGGTCCCACCTTCCTCCCCAGCCCCTCCTATGTGCGCATGCGCACAACAGTCGAACACCACGTCGTTGGCACTGTGAAGAGCATAGTTCCATACAAAGATTTTTGTAACTTTTTCATCAACTGGGGGATGGCTATTGAAGTACTGACATTAAGCTTAAGGAATATATATTGTACTACAAAAATAAAGAAGGACTTAAAGAAAAAAGGACTCGTTGTATTAAATGTTATCGATAATATCAAGTGTAAATAGGGGGTTCTGCAGTTCCGCAGTGCCTATATACGAGCCGGCATTGCTTAAAGGTATGTGATCCACTTTCCCGGCAAGCTTTGTAACTCTCTTCCTCATTCATATAAAACTTGAGCGCAGAAAGCAACGGGAATCCACCGAACTTTCAATACTCTCTTAGTACCGGTGTTACCTCCTAGATGGAGCGGGTGGTAGAAAGGCTAAGTGCACGCGCAGCTCCTGGCGGACGGAGAACTCATTATAACCGGGCCTGCTATTACATCAATAATGCACAACCACAATCTAGGACATCGGAAGCAGAGAATTATATATATATATATATATATATATATACAAGCACCACGTCTTACTACCCGTTCGGGTTATACGTTTTAAGTACCAATTACGCTAATAGACTAGGAATTGGGGAGGTTAAATTAGAGGAAGTGAACCCGCATTTGCGTGGAGGGAAAGTGTAAAACCATTTAGGAAAAACCACCCCCAGTACACCCGACCGAGATATGAACCTCGATCTCCCAGTCATTGGCAGTCTAGTCTACTGCGAGATTAGCGCGTTAGACCACGAGGCCACCGAAGTGGACATAACTAATAATTGATGTAGACATGAAATCACTTACTTGATTTATATAATTAAACGTGAACTGTTTTTCTAGTGGTCTCGATCAAATTAATGTACTTAAAAAATAAGATATATCGCTGCAATTGTAACTAAATATGGCCACACATATGCTACTTAATCAAATGGAACGATAATTATGTTCATGTTAGATTGCGTTTAATAATATATCAAGTACTGTAACTAGGTTGTTGCCAGGTAGAGCCATATTTGACAGGACTGTACTACTAGACAGTTTCTTCCTCCTCGATATGCATTGGACCACACACACAATAACGTATGAACGAATGTGGGCCTATTGACATTACATGTCCCGTTTAATACTGGATATGAAGGACTAGTTTATTAGTAGAGTACCGTCATAATTATTAAACTTGGCTTGGCAACAGCCCCCAAACAGCTCCTGTAATTGATGGTGGTTTTGTTCAGTGGCGTGTCATGGGATATTGTCAGGGTAGGCATAGATTGTTTGAACTGTACCTGTAATATGTTCTCATCACTCAGTAGAACACTCATTGGTCAAATGGAGTCAGACTGGGAGAGAGTATATCCATCAGTAGAACACTCACTGGTCAAATGGGGACAAAGTGGAGGATAACATATCACTCAGTAGAACACTCATTGGTCAAATGGGGACAGAGTGGGAGAGAATATATCACTCAGTGGAACACTCACTGGTCAAATGGGGACAGAGTGGGAGATAATATATGACTGAGTGGAACACTCATTGGTAAAATGGTGACAAAGTGGGAGAGAACATATCATTCAGTAGAACACTCACTGGTCAAATGGGGACAGAGTGGGAGAGAATATATCACTCAGTGGAACACTCACTGGTCAAATGGGGACAAAGTGGGAGAGAACATATCACTCAGTAGAACACTCATTGGTCAAATGGGGACAGACTGGGAGAGAACAAGTTATAACAGATATAGTTTTTAAAATCTCTGCTTACCCTAATAGCATTTAACGACACGACACTGGTTTTCTGTATACCTTTTATATATAAAAAAAACCTTAGAAACAATTAAAATATTATGTGTCTATCCATAGCTAATTATTTTTGTAATACATTTTTACCATAAGTTAAAAAAAAAGCAGAACTAAATGCCATTTTTAGGGATATCAACAATTCAAAATCAATTTATTATAAATAATTGTTTTTAATTCAAAAATTGGTGGGTAAAATATTCTTCCTCAAATATAGATCTTTATATGTGTGACGCAACCACCCAATATGAATCCTCTATAGCCAGTAGTATTTTTGATAAGATAACATAATTTCCCATTAATCCTCAATCAAGCAAATATATATTGACTCTTTGTGTGTTTAGAAATGAAATAATTCTTTTATTATATGTTTTAATGTTTTAAAAGAATAATGAACTAGCTTACCAAGTAGAAAAAACTATATCTGAACAGACATTTATTTATTGCTTTGCCAGGCACTTAGGACTGTTTAGCAGCTAGCGCTTGATACCTACTGATTCTAGGGGAATCCGAACCACTCCCTGGTAAATATCCGATCAGGGTGTGAACACATGACTGGTGGAAGTTACACGTTTAACAGTAAACTGTACAACTTGGTTACACTAATCGGAACAGTAGAATATTTTTTTTGTTATAATTTACATTAAGAACACTAAAAAAATGTTTAGATATAATTTTATCAAAATAGTAGTCGATTGATAAATTTAATTTTTAATACGTTTGTGAATTAAAATAAAATATATGATAAGAAATAATCATTTTAACTATTCACGCCGGTAGACATGTAGACTGGTTTGCATTGATTGTGAGTTCGAGGTTCATATCCTGTGCGAATGTTCTAAGATTATTTCTTTTCACAAATATTTTGCCAAACCACCTCCTCATAACTAATGCGGATACATTTCCTCTAAGCTATTCATCTCTACTCTTTTAGTCTAGTTTAAAAAGTAGAAATATGGTCCGAACAAGATGCAGAGACGTGCTGGGCTTAAAAAATTATTTAAACTATTTTTGAATAAATTTAGCTATCTTAGATACTTTATAAATAAACTACAGCACCAAATGCGTATTGTAAATGTTTAAGACAACAAAGCATAAAATTCATCTAGAATAATTTTGTACATACCCCATTTTACGAGTAAAACTATACTCGCTATTATTCAAAGATAACAAAATTATTATTATTATTATTATTATTATCGCCGCGTCTTACTACCCGTTCGGGTTATACGCACTTACGCTAACGTGTAATGGTAGGGTGATTGTGAGATGAAATAGGAGACCTACAGTTTAACGTAGAATCCGAACCACGGTAGAGGCCTGTCATTCCCCACATTCACAAGATGTCTTGTCAGAGGTGAAGGAAGGGTTTGGTAATCAGATAAATTTGTGCCGGGACCGAGGATTGAACCCCGGCCGCCAGCACAGAAGTCTGACACCTTACCCCTAGACCACCAGGTCACCCAATGTAATAAAACTTATATGATTTGGTTTCTATCTTTTTTTTGGAGCAAACCCTGGGATAAATTCATTAAAATTAACTCTAATAATTTATCAAATAAAAGTTAAAATTGGTGTGTACATGTTAACGCATAATTTAAGTTATTATTTAAATAATAGCAATATAATGAGTATTTCATTGTACAAAGTTTTTTATTATCAATTGTCAAATAAAATTTAGAGAAAAATATTCAGTTATTTTCGTTACCTAAACTTTTATAAAAGTGGATGTTTTTATGTTTTAATCTAGTTCAAAGTGTTAGTAATTTTAAATATGTAAACAATGGACGGTTTCATACATAGAACTAATAAGTATATGCATATAATATATTATATACACACGTATATATTTTATTGGCATTCAATGTATTCTAGGTATCACAAAAATAACTCTAGACATGTTTCTACAAACAAATTAATATTAAAAAGACTTGATAAACTTACCCTTTTTACTAACTGGATTATTGAAGTAATACTCAATATCCTTATACATTCTCTATACATCATTTATAATAACGATAACCATCAACATTACTCCAGATTATTTAACAAATAAAAGTCACACATTTAATAACAATATAATAATTTATTAATAAATCAAATAGTGTCCACTATTTTATCAATTTTAAAGTATAAGCTATTATTAACAAACAATTATACATTGAAAACAATACATTTTATTTTGTACATTTATGAATGTAATGTCTATTTTCTTAATATGTACAATACGTAGTATTGTTTCTTACTTGAACTATACTCTTTGGTTTTCTATCTATTTGGTAAAAATATAGCACCATAGAACCAGTAAATCTTATTAGATATGAGACACAATAATCCAGGAAAGCATCTAATATCTAATACTTCTAGTAGGGTTAAAGCTAGCTCCGTTTTATGAATATATCTCATATGAATGAATTCCTTTAATTTTATATTTTTCTTGAATCAACGGACACTTTACTTCTATATTTAGTTAAAAAATATATCCGTGATAGCATACGTGTGTTGTAGTTATACTTAATGTAGGTGTTCTAAAGGGATAGTCTAACCTATCCCTGCACCTACTAGTGATTTTATTATGTCTTTATAACAATACATTTTTCTTTGGAGAGTCGACAAGCCAAACCTTCATATAACATGATTTTCTTAAAAAAATAGTAATTTGGAGCACATTTTGATAATACAAACATATTGTTTGTGGTCAAAGTTGATAAAGTGTTAATATATTATATAAGTGTTGATAATATATATCAACAGTGACCGCTGTATAGTACATAGCTTGACGTTTGAATACGTGAATGTAAATCTATTAACATTTTCTACCTGCCAGTTTGTCCATTCCAAATAAGATCGGGGTAGACCTACTGTTTATATTAAGAGTTGGAGCTACATCTGGAAAAATCATTATAGTTCGTAATTTTTCCGCAGTGTTTTTTTAGTGCTAGTGATACTTTTATTTTATCTGTTTTTAGTTACGAGGCAGTGGGTAGGTAAGGTGTGAAGGAGGGTTCTGTTAGGATGAATAGATAAAATGGTAAATGAGGAGAAGATAGACAATTTTTTTAAATTTTGAAAATAAATATACAATAGTTTTGTTAGATTACAAAATAGATAAGCTTTTAAGATTTAATTAAAATATAGTTTTTACACACTTCTTAAAGTTTAGCGTAAAATGTAATTAATTATATACAATCTTTACTAAATATTTTTAGAATGTTTTATAAAATATCTGATCTAGAAAAAAAAGTAATTTACGGTATGTTTTTATTTTTGTTGGGTAAAACAATCCCTAGATATCCATTTAAACAAAATTGTTGGAGAACTTCCCTGAAAATTTGGCATTTAAAAAATATCATTAATCTTTAAAGGGCAAGAATAAAAATTTTAAAATCAAGTTTTATCAAAGTTCATCAAACCAATTTGGACCTAGGCTCAGGAAAAAGCTGAATAATGTAAAATCCACTTTTTTTTAAAAGTTCAGGGCCAAATAAAACATAAAAATTCGTAACAATTTCAAGATTAAAATTTTTCTCGATTACAATACTTTCGATTTATATGAGAAATTAAAAAGGCTAGTTTATTTTCTATCAAACGTCACAATGCCTATCACACACACGCACACACAAAACTATATCTAGTATTTTTTATCATGTCATTGTTAAAAAATAAAGTATAATATGTATGTCAAATAATTCAACGAAGGACTGACATGTTGACATTCGTGTCATATCCAAAGTTCTCATATACTAGCCCTATGAGAAAAAGTCATGGTTGGAAGTAGCAAGACGTCAAACGCAAAATGATTTAGAAACCAATTTAGTTTCTCTGTCCGCATTCTTTAATTAAATCCCCCCACAGTTCCACAGACTAGTTTTTTTTTTTGTGCTCAACACTGCAATTTACGACGTCTATCTAGTGATTAAATTGTAATTTTAATTAACAAAAGATTCGCTTTAAATTACTCACTCTCTTTAACAAAACTAAGTGAATAAAGTTCTTTGGGTTGCCATGTACTAGACCACAAAATAGTAATTCTAAGATATTCATATTTAAGGTTTTAACTAGTTGACAATTCAAATGCCGAAATTGTTCTAATCTTGTTATAATTTGATACAAACTTTAAACGTTCATAAATTAAACCAACAAGTTAGTTTCTATGTATTAATAAGTAGAGTAAATTAAATAAATATTAACTACAGCTATCACAGATGTTGTGACTTAGTACAATATCTACCCAAGTACTTATTTTATATAATTTAAAATGTAGATTCAATTCTCTTTGCGTTGGTGACGTCACTGGATAGCTTTTAATAGTCAGAAACTAACCGCTTTGTTCTATCAACAATATTACGTTCTCTTCAAGACAATCAGACAGGTAAATAAAATTTCGTCTTTATTTCGAGAAAATTGAATTATTAAATTTGTCACTTATAAATAAATTGTCATCTGTAACTCGTAGCGTGTTGCCAGTGCAAGCAGAGTTTGACAGGATTGAATCAATTGACCGGGTCAGTTTAGTATATTGACTCCATCTTATTCTATCCTACTACTACTCTTCTCCTCTCACTTGCACACTTTCTGTTATCTGCTCCACTCATCTCTTTCTCTGTCTCTCTTGATATATTTTTATACATCATTTCCATAATTTTCTTTGGCATTCTCTTTTTTTCCATCCTCATTACATGATCATACCATCTCACCCTTGCTTCCTCTACTATCTCATGTACTCCAACATCCTCATTACATGACCATACCATCTCACCCTTGCTTCCTTTACTATCTCATGTACTCCAACATCCTCATTACATGACCATACCATCTCACCCTTGCTTCCTCTACTATCTCATGTACTCCAACATCCATCATTACATGTCCATACCATCTCAGTCTTGCTTCCTCTACTATCTCATGTAGTCCTATTTCTCCTGGTGACAGATAACAGACTCTCCTTGTCTCTCTTACATCCAATGTCCATGTTTCTCCTGGTGACAGATAACAGGCTTTCCTTGTCTCTCTCACATCCAATGTCTTTGTTTCTCCTGGTGACAGATAACAGACTCTCCTTGTCTCTCTTACATCCAATGTCCATGTTTCTCCTGGTGACAGATAACATGCTCTCTTTGTCTCTCTCACATCCAATGTCTTTGTTTCTCCTGGTGACAGATAACAGGATCTCCTTGTCTCTCTCACATCCAATATCCTTATTTCTCCTGGTGACAGATAACAGGCTCTCCTTGTCTCTCTCACATCCAATGTCTATGTTTCTCCAGGTGACAGATAACAGGCTCTCCTGGTCTCTCTCACATCCAATGTCCATGTTTCTCCTGGTGACAGATAACAGGCTCTCCTTGTCTCTCTTACATCCAATGTCCGTGTTTCTGCTACCTGTGTTACTATTGATACAAAGTACAACACTTCAGAGACACTTCTCTTTCTTAAGGACTTTCAAACTGTATAACCTCTCATTTTCAGACTGAATTCATATTTATTTAATTTTTCATCATCACATCTTACTACCCGTCTAGGTTACACACATACGTACTAATTACACCAATGTGTTAAGGAAGAGGAAGGTGAAGTTTAGAGGAAGCGTACCAGCATGTCCATGGAGGAAGAGTCGCGCACCGTTTAGAAAACACCGTCTCAAACACAACAGACTGGGATTCAAACCCAGTTCAGTAGAGTATGTTGCGAGAGCTATGCCTTGGACTATTCAACCACTGGCAGCGGGTGAGAATATATTAGATGTATGAGAGTAAATATTTATTATATCTAGAAATCTTGGATGATTTATGAGAGCAATCGAAATTAAGTGTGGCCCACTCATAATACAAATATTAGAACCCATACACTTCACAGACACACACACACACACACACACACAGACAATGGCGACAAAAGACACCCGTACACAAAGCTAAGTAGATATCTCCAAGCACACGTAGGTCTTTAACAAAGAGCACAACAAGAAAATTAAGGACGTGTGAAATCAATAGAAAGAAAAAAAGGTAATTATGACCTCAAAAAAAAAGTCTTATTTACTATTTACGATAGAAACATAACAATTTTTTCCCTCTCCTCTGTTAATATGTAGTATTTTTCTGGATGTATTAACAGCTACCATGATTATCAAGCCGAGTCTATTAGCTGAACAAGTTTGGACTCTATTCAGACAAGCGCGTGTGACATGATGACGTATGTAAGGTCTGAGCCAAATAAGGAGGAACATTATTGACAGTTACATAAGTTCATAATTTTGGACAAATGACTACTGTATACGGGATCGAACCTGGGATCCTTGGTTTGCAGCGCTAATATTCTACCACTGAACTACCAAGGATTCGTTCCGTTTTCAGGGTCATTCTTCCTTCAAAGCTAAAGGTAGAGTTTAAAATACGAATAAAGAATGATCCTGAACACGGAATAAGTCCTGCGTATCTCAGTGGTAGAGCAGTGACACGATAGTAGAAAAACTCCCGGGTTTGATTCTCATGTCCGACAGGGTGTCATTTATAAAGATCATGTACATTTTCTAAGCTTTATTTACCCTAAAAGTTAGCAGTCTTACCTTGACTAATTACACTATGACCCTATATTATGAGCTGCACCATAGTGGAACCAAGCAAGGTGGTAGTCTTACCTTGACTGATTACACTATGGCCCTATATTATAAACTACACCATAGTGGAACCAAGCAAGGTAGCATTCTTACCTTGACTGATTACACTATGATCCTATCTTATAAGCTACACCATAGTGGACTAATACAAAGTAAAGCTTGTTATCTTACAAAGTAAATGAATGGTAATTTAATTGGAAGCTTTCTTAAAATCTATAAAAGTTACTAAAACAATTTAATATATTCAAACGTCAAGCCATGGATGAATTGCATTGTCATTTAAAGGGGCTTTAATTTAATCGTAACTAAACAATTGAAAAATTCGCTAGTCATGCATTAAAAACTACAAAATAGCTCGTTGGCTTACCTTACTTATGGAATATTGCATTTGTATTATCAATGAAAGGCTTAGTGACGGGTTGCATTCGTACCACTGTGAAGGGGAAGATTTCTTCCAAAATAGACATTGTTTAGTGATTGATTACTGCCCACCTTTATTTGTGTGAGTAATCTTGTAGAAGGTAAATTAAAATACCACCATCTTGGTTTTGTAAGAGAGTATGGATCTTTAAATATGATTTCATTGAAGTTGGACCAATAACAAACTAAAGTTCGTTAAAAAAAAGCTTAGGTTTAGAGGCAGACAATCTCTTCTTTGGCAAACTTAGTATATCTTACACAATTATTTAAAAAAAATATAAGCTTTCAGCCAAAGAAACAAAAGTATCAATAAAATACAATAATACCATCCAGTGGTGTATTTTGTGCAAAGTTAAATAGTTGACAACTATAAATCGAGTTATTGTGGATTCACATTTTCGCCAAAAGACAAGCGCAGGACAGAAACGTGGTCACGCGACAAGCTCTAAGCCAATCACAAGATTTCCACCTCATAGGCGAGAGCTATTCCACTTAAGTTCAACTCATCTCTACTTCTTCCGCTCTGCCTGAGATGTTCGGCACAGGAGAACCAATCATATCTCAGAATCAACCATCTCAAATCGGTGCGCATGTGCATTTGTCAACGCATGCGCTGTAGAGCTAACAACAAATCAGACAGCTTCGTTTGCTGCTGTGAGGAGATTTTAAATAACCCGTTTATGTAAAGCTTGTGTATCGATGTATTGGATTGTGCCACGACACAGCGTTATAATTTGAAAACAACCATCGGGAGAATGATCTAAAATATATGTTTATCCACTAGAAAATAAAATGTGTTGATAATCAGCTGTTTTAAAGTGTTGCAATGCATCATGGGTCAACATACAACGTGTGAATTTCTGCACAACTCAACCAGTTTCTGTTCTCTATTTTTGCCAAAGTGTGAATTTAGCTTAAGTTATTTATTAATTCGAATGAATCTCTTATGCTCCATGATAATAATATTACTTGCATTATCATGTTCGATTTTTACACGAAAAATATGGATGGAGATAGTTTATGTTATACAATCCAATGTTCATATCAAGGGCCTTTTTAGAAAAATATGTATACATATATTGGCCAAATCCTTATTAAACTTGATCATGTTTATATTAAATACAAAATTTGACAGGTTCAAATTACATGATTTGACGTATGAATATGTGAAGGTAGATCTAGTATTTATCCGAGCTTTCAGATAAAGAACTTTCTTTGAAATTTGGATTGTAAAAGGTTTTGTCAATATTTAACCTAAGCACAATATCTTATTGGAAGTATCTCAACCACCTAGGCAGTCCTCTTAAAGTGCTTTCATACAAAGTTTTTAACGTGTGTCATTTGTAGTAAGATAGGGAATTAAACAAGTCCCTTGGGTATTTTTCACGACTCAATTACAGATTTCCTTGCTCCAAACATTTCTTACTAGTTTATATATGTAACGTTTTCTCCCAGACCCTTTATTTAGCTTTCAGTTGGAAGTACAGTTGACCCCAAGTTTCAGCCTGGATGGGAGCCCCCTGTACCCCAACTCTCAGCACCTCTCCCGACGGTGAAGCTCCTCCATATACGACGTCAATTCATCCTCTAAGGCTCCCCTATCCACGTCCCTCAGACTACTGTTACTGACGGCGTTACTGGTGACGCTGTTGTTGCTGAAACTCCTGCAGACGCCCACGGGTAGTAGGTTGAAGGTCTCCCCCGGGGCCATCACGTTGATATGACACGTACCCCCTTCTTCCTGATCGGCGGGACCCCCCTCAGCCCTCTCCTGGTGCTCCACCGCCGGAGAGTAAGAGGAAGAGAGTCTCCGGCTCTGGTCGACCGAAGAAGACGCGCACTTGAGGATCCTCCAGAAGCGTTTGGCACCTCCGGAAAGTTCTCGACCTTTCCTTTGTCCAGATCGCCGGTCCGGGTCCCGGTTCTTGGGCGCGGCGAGTAGAGGAAGTTGGCTGTTCTGGGCGCTCTGACGGTCCAGAGGGGGGATCACCGTGGTCGTTGTCGTGCGGACGTCCCCTTCGTTGTTGAAGACTACGGAGTAGGTGCGACGGTACTCGACGCTGTCCGTCCTGACGGCGCTGTTGTCTGCGTGTCCGGTCCAACAGTTGGCAGACCTGAAACACGATGTTTTTTATTACTCATCAGATAAGCAGATTCGTATATACTAATTACGATAATTTGTTAGTGATCAAGAAGGTTCACATTTGCGTGCAGGGAAATTTAGAAAACTATGCTGGAGAATTCACCCTTATGGTATCTTTTGAGCAGGTATATTCCCACCTACAGCTCCTGCTAGTATTATCTGAGCAGATATATCCCCACCTGCAACTCCTGCTAGTATTATCTGAGCTGGTAAATCCTCACCTGCAGACCCTGCTGGTATTCTCCGAACTGGTATATCCTCACCTGCAGACCCTGCTGGTATTCTTCGAGCTGGTATATCCTCACCTGCAGCTGCTGCTGGTATTCTCAGAGCTGGTCTTCTTTCTCAGACCGGAGAGGCCACCACCCGTGTGAGTAGTGGTTGTCCCGTTACTGGCCAGGTAATCCTCCCGGACAGAGTTGGCCGAGTACTCGGTGCTCTCCTGCCCGTTGGCCGTCGTGACGCCTCCCGCCGTGGCGCCCAGGAGTCGCTGCCCTCCGGAGCGGGAGAGCACGGAGTAGGACCTCCGGGTCCGGCGACCTTTGATCCCTCCAAAGCCGCAGCATCTCGCCAGCGTGTCCTGAAAAAAAACATCTGATTTTTATTTTAATCGGAATCCTTTTATCATTTGAATGGGGAGGGAGTAAGGACATGGAGATCTATACCATTCTATTTTGTAAGGAGTAAGGAGGTGGGGATTTCTATATTTGTATTGCTAGGGGAGGAGTGTATATGAGGAGGGAGGGCTATCATTTTATTCTGAGAGAGAAGTAAAATGTGAAAAAAGGCCTTTGTTTTCTAACTGGTAGATCCTGTCTAATTATTGGTTTAGCTTCAAGCGTAGTCGAAAGAATCTATCTTTATTATTAAGGTCACGTCTTGCCACTTTTTCTGGCCACACGCATGTATATTACTTTGATGTTTGAATATATTACGACTTAGAAATATTATACTCACGTTTGATTGGAGATAAATAGCTTATGTCTATTTATCTCAGCCTGGATTTGAGCCCTGATCTCCCTGTTATCGATAAGTAGGACTTAATGAGCCTTTTCATTTAACCTGCGTTCCCACAGAGTGTGAGATAAAAAAAATACAATTATTGTAATATTTATAATCTGAGACTATGTGTATTGTGCCAATTGTAGATCTATTTATTCATTCATTACTTCTTTCATTCCTTCCCCGATTTCTTCATTCGTTCCTTCCTTCATTTATTCCTTATTTTCTTCATTCCTTACTCCTTTCTTTCATTCATTCCTTCCTTCCTTCATTCCTTTATCCACCTCAGCGATGTAGTTAGCTAACGCGCCAGTTTCGTGTTGACCTAGACTGCTGGAGTTACAGATATCAAGGTTCGAATCTCTCTCGGGTGAACTAGAGGTGGTTTTTCCTAAATTATTTCCCACTCTCCCTCCACTTAGATGTTGGTTCACTTCCTTAATATTCAACCTCCCCATTCCTAACTCCCATTAGTGTAATTAGTGATTAAGTGGATAAACCGGACGAGCAGTAAAACGTGGCGCTAAGTAAATTAATTAATTAATTCCTTTCTTCATTCTTTCATTCCTTCATTCTTTCCCTGACTTCTTCCACTTATATTTAATAGCCTACTATTATTGTTAAACTTTTATATAAATATATTATGCTTGGTTTTTAAAATTTAGATTGCCCAGCAAATGATTCTCCCAATTTATTTATGAAAGTATTCACAGATTTTAACTCTAAATTCTGATCGTGCAGCATTCAAAGCCCTATCCACTTGGAAAGTAAACGATTTTTAAAAGTATTTCGTTCAATGTCTGGGTACTTGTATAGACGTTCTATTTCGTGTTTTATATTCAAGTATGAAATATATTTTGGTCACTTTTGAATAGAGATAAGAACGGGCATTTCGATTATATAATTTTATAAAGCCATGAACGGAAACTCAAAAAACGTCAGTTTTCCATACTAAGCCAATTTTATTTTTAGGTAACTTCTAACTTGATCATACCCGCTTCGTTAACCGTGTGGTCTAACGCGCTACTCTCGCCGTATATTAGACTACCTATGACAGGGAGATCCAAGTTCTAATCTCGGTCGGGTGTACTGAAGGTGGTTTATCAGCAGTGGTTTTCCACTCTCCCTCCACACAAATATGAGTACACTTCCTTTAAATATAACCTTCCCAATCCCTAAACCCAATAGCGTAATCCTATATATTATTTCTGTTGTCAACATCCCTTTTTATCAACTAATACAAAGCCTACAGCGAAAAATAAGGTATCAGTGGATAGGATTTTTTACCAACTTCTGACACAGCATCGGTTTACGTTAAAACATAGTGTTTGTTTAAAATTTAAGTTAAAAGAAATATCTAACAATATTTTTGTATCAATTACCGAAAATAAACTCTCTTTGCTGTTTTGTGTATACACTTCGCCGAGTATTTAATTTCAACAACCCAACAAAAAACTCAATCTTTTGGGGGGGTGGGGGGGGGGGGTTGAATGTTCGAAAGTTTCGCAAGGGTTTACTGGTTAGTACATAAGCGGAAAACTCGAATGGTTAGTAAGACGAGGTGCTAAACAACACATGATCATATTTTTTTTTAGTTAGTTATAGTTAGTTTGTAAATAGCTTACGGATGTATATACTCAGTTAATAATATGTACCTTATATAACATTTATAAATACTATTTAAGTGAGATTATATCATTTTGGTTTATGATACACGCTATGAAAGGATGAATTATAGGAACTGTAAGCATTCATTTAGTTTGACTATTATATTCGCGACTACTTCATAAATATTTATTTGAGATTCAACCTTGAACTTGTGTGTGCAACCATTATATTGACCGTGGGAATAAATTTGACATACGTTGCATGCAATCGTTTATAATCCGGTCAAATTTTTATTTTGCCATAGCGGATTAAATTAATTGTATGACACCAAACACTATCGTGTAAGCATTTTCATATCGTCTATTATAGTTTCTGTCAAAAGATTTTCAAATTAATTTAGATTAGTTGAAAAATGACACCTGGACGTGGGAATTGAAACCGGAACCTTTGGATTAGCGCTTAAATTCTCCAACCTCTGATCTCTTATTTTGAGTGAATGACCTTGAACAAGGTACAAATACTGGATAGCTGCGTGGTAGATCAATGGTATGCAAAGCCAAAGGTACTGAGTTCTATTCCCGTGTCTAGGTAGTCTCTTATATATATACAGTGTCATAATTACAATGATGTGTAGCCTGTGTGTTGATGTTCACTTAAATTTTCAAAGTAACTAATCACTAAATTAATCTCAAATAAATTTTCTTAGTAATAAACGAATATAAATTCTGATTTATCATATAAAATCCCTCTCCAGATACCAATTTTGAACTAAAATATTATAGAATCATTCACGGAAGATTTTCAAAAAATTAGTCATAGTTAAATTATCATTAAACGAATCCCCCTCCCGCCCCCCCC
>CABFVZ010000753.1:247119-313645 GCA_902151445.1 Timema monikensis
CCCCCCCCCCCCACCAAAAAAAAAACCTAGATATAAAATCGTATTTCCCACGTCGTAAATAACTTAGATAATCATTTGAAACAAAACTGTTAGAAATCATCTTCCAAAGATATGGGATTTTTAAATATCACTCATCCCCAACTGTGGCCGCGTGGTCTAACGTGCTACCCCCACAGTAGGTTAGAGTGCTGGTGACCGGGAGATTGAGGTTCAAATCTCGGTCTGGTGTACTGAGGATAGATTTTCCAAAATAGTTTGACACTTTTCCTCAAGGCAAAAGCGGGTACAGTTCCTCTAAATCTAACCTCCCTAATCCAATTAGCGTGATTAGTAAATAATCTTATAGACTGAACGGGTGATATATATATATATATGTGTGTGTGTATATGTGTATATCACTCATCAGTAAACTACCCTTCATTTGAGGGCTAGAGTTTTTTTGACAGTGTGATGGATGGATAGTATGGATTCAAGCTGGTCATATGAGGCCGTATTTAAAATCAGACGTCCCAAAATTTAGTAGATAAATCCCTGGATGGACTGTCTAAAAGGTTGTGTTCCATAGTCGCCATTTTCTTTAAAAATAACTGCCTCATATAATCTAGGGTAACCTTTCAAAGTTGGTGCAGCGAAAATCCCACTAACAGCAGCTGAGAAAAAAAAAAGGCCAAGGTTTTGTAACCGCCATCTTTAGACAAAATGGCGGAAGGAAATTTTAATTATACTAACTGATAAATGAACATTTGAGCTATGTCCGTGTGAAATTCCAGAATAATCGGTGTTGGGGTTTTCGTATGAAAGAGTTACATATTGACACCAATTCATTTGTATTTTCATAAAATATTATTATTATCACTACGTCTTACTACCCGTTCAGGTTATATGCACTTACGCTAACGTGTAATGGTAGGGTGATTGTGAGATGAAATGGAGGACCTACAGTTTAACGTGGGATCCGAACCACGGTAGAGGCCTGGCATTCTCCACATTCACAAGTTGTGATTAATACACGTCTTGTCAGAGGTGAAGGAAGGGTTTGGTAATCAGATAAATCTGCGCCGGTACCGAGGGTTGAACCCCGGATCTCCTACACAGAAGTCCAACACCTTACCCCCCTAGACCACCAGGTCACCTTTTATAAAATAGTCATACGTCTAATTGGTTTGTTTAGCACCGTGTCTTTTTATCTGCTCAGGCTATACACATATGTACAAATTACGCTAATGGCCCAGGGTTGAGGAAGGATGAATTTAGAGGAGCTGTACCCACATTTGCGTGGAGGGGGAATATAAAACTGTTTTGGAAAAACCACCCTCATCACACCCGACAGGGATTTGAACCCCGATATTCCCGTCATCGGCAGTCTAATTTATTGTGAGGATGACACCTTAGACCATGAAGTCACCGAATCAGGTAGGCCTAGCCATACGTCTAGTGAGCTAACATATTTATAGATATTAAATCATATTTGAATAGTTAATTTGTTGGTCCTGTCAACTTATTCTTAAACCAAACATAGTACCTCTATTTACTCTTTATTTATTAATATTATTTTTAAATAAATGCAATCTTTTGCTTAAGCTTTTAACACTTATTTACCCACAAATTATATTTTACCAAAGAAATATTAGCTGTGTTGATATTTTAAATTAGTGACGTTTTGGATAACACTTTAGCAAAAATTATGTTTATGATAATTATTACATCAGGTAAATATATATTATCATAAATCAACCACGATGACTGACTTAATAATTTTGTATTTATTTTTATAGCTATCAAACACTAAACAAAATATGCTATAAAAAGGGATAAAGGTTTGTTGTATATAAATATTTACAGTTTTGCAAGTATATGCAGAATAAACTTAAATTATCCACACATGTTATCACTATACTAGCAGGTATGGTGCAAATATTGTCATGCAATGGTAAGTATGGTATAATTGACATTACAGACATGTTACAATTCCTGGTACTATGATTGTGTCTTCAAGCTTTAGAATAAATATCTAATATAGTTCGTAAATCTATATCTTTGTGTATGAATGCTTTTTCTGACATTAAGTTATTACAATGTTTAATCAAGAAATTAAGTTATATATCCTGTAAAGGTAGAACCATAAAATATCCCCCAAATTTTAATAAAACAGTGGTTCACTTTCTTTTAATGAGACTGTACGAAAGATGCTCATGTGTTAACTTTTTATGTTTTGATAACGTTCTAAGATCTAGTTTTTATTCTTATTTTAGCATCACGTCTGACTAACAGTTCGGTTTATACGGTCATGTACTAATTACACTAATGATTTTAGGGATTGGGAAGGTCATATTTAGAGGACGTGTACCCGCGTTTACATGAAGGGAGAAGGGAAATCCATTTTGTAAAAATCATTCTCAGTTCACCCATCATTATCATCTACAGCGATTAGCACGTTAGACAACGTGGCCACCGAATCGGGTCTAATCATTATTATTTTTAACAAAATATATTTATAATTTTATTCTCTCTACATGTACAAATATAGGGGACAGTGATATATGGTGAGATCATGCTGAATATAATAAAGTATTTTCATTAAAATGAACAATCATGAAAAATGTACGTACTGTAAATACTAAACTAAACATGCAAACAAGTCTACATAATTACCTATCATTAGCAACTGCAGCGAGTTACGTCGTAATTACATTTCATTACATAACAAGGTTTTAATTTGTGTACATCACTTGAGAATAATACCAACCATTAAATACTGTATACTTACACTTAACAAATGCACTATAATTAATACTATTGTCAGATATATTGTATATACAATTCATAGTTTAAAGAGGTTTGAACAATATTATGTTCAAAATATGGATCATTATCATTTATTTATCTAAGATGCGTTTACCTTTCTTTAGATAGAGTCAAAAGTCTTAATTTAAGGAGTTTTTTCTTAAAATGTTTCTGAAGTACAATAAAAATAAGTAATTAGAATACAAATGATAACTGAGAAAAAAATGAACTATTCAATGACAAACTCTCAAACATTCTTTTGTGTGTGTGTGATTGTTGTTATAAAAATAATACTCTTTACTTTAGAGTTGACGCTTTCTTATTAATAAAACAGATATTATAGTAAGGTGAGTTATAAATATTAAGGAATGTTAAGATCCAAACATAATAGAAATAACACTTTTATGAACAGTAGAACTCGCTCCCTCCGTGTTATTAACGTTATTACAGTCTTACTAGTAGTTCTGTGAACAGTAGACCTCCCTCCATGTTATTATCGTTACTAGAGTCTTACTAGTAGTTCTGTGAACAGTAGACCTCCCTCCATGTTATTATCGTTACTAGAGTCTTACTAGTAGTTCTGTGAACAGTAGACCTCCCTCCATCATATTATCGTTACTAGAGTCTTACTAGTAGTTCTGTGATCAGTAGACCTCTCTCCATATTATTATCGTTACTACAGTCTTACTAGTAGTTCTGTGAACAGTAGACCTCACTCCATGATATTATAGTTACTACAGTCTTACTAGTAGTTCTGTGAACAGTAGACCTCGCTCCATATTACTATCGTTACTACAGTCTTACTAGTAGTTCTAGTGAACAGTAGACCTCACTCCATGATATTATAGTTACTACAGTCTTACTAGTAGTTCTGAGAACGGTAGACCTCCCTCCATGTTATTATCGTTACTACAGTCTTACTAGTAGTTCTGTGAACAGTAGACCTCGCTCCATATTACTATCGTTATTACAGTCTTACTAGTAGTTCTGTGAACAGTAGACCTCCCTCCATGTTATTATCATTACTACAGTCTTACTAGTAGTTCTGTGATCATAAACTACAAATAAATTATTGGGAATCGGGGGGGAGCCTAAATCTTATATAATTAATATATTATATTCTCAACATTTACATTTTTAATCAACTCACACACAGATTTATTTTAAAATAAGTTAATATTTCAACAAAAAAATGTATTATCAACTATGGTTGGCAGATTTTTAATTAAAAGTATATTTCTTTTGTCATTATTTTCTAGATTACAGAGAATGCTGCATTGAATTGGATTGTAACTTCCCTTTCCGAATGGATCGATAGCAAAAATAGATGAATGAGTAAATATTAAACAAAGCTCTTTGTGTCTTATTTATCTAACCTGTCTAGGTATGGACCGAATAGTTTTATGAAGGACGCCAAAGCAGTCATACAATGTGTTTATAAAGTGGTGTGGTTTTTTTTATTTATTTTTTTATTTAGATAACAAAAGTTTTTCAAGCACTAAATTTCACGAAATTTATTTTGAAAGATACTTTGATAGTTGATAGCGATATATCAAACATTCTCTGTGAGGTTATTTCTACTTTTTTAACCAAAACCAAAATGCATTCAATTTATTTTGTTATAAAAGTACCACTAACTATTCGTATTATACGTATATGAACCAATTACAACCCGCTTCGGTGGCTGCATGGTCTAAGGCGCTACCCTCACAGTAAACTAGACTTCCAATGACGGGGAGACCAAAGTTCGAATCTCTATCGGGTGTAATGAGGGTGATTTTTTTTCCAAAATTATTTTTCACTCACTCTCCACGCATATTAGGATACACTTCTTATAAATATAACCTTCCTAATCCAAAAAATCATTAGCGGGATTATTACATAATTGAACGAGTAGTAAGACGTGGCGCTAATAGGTTAGAGATGAGGAAATATGCATTTAGAAGTATTGCAACCGTATTTGCGTGGAAGATTATTGGAAAACTATTTATGAAATATAATCACCCTCCGTATAACCGACCGGGATTCGAAGCGCCGATCTTCTCGTCATCACCAGTCCAATATATTGCGAACCTTAAAACATGCAATCACTGAAGCAGGTGATAGGACGATAATAGTCTATTTCACATCTATTTTATAAACATTTTTTAATAAAAGAAAGTGATTAAACTTTGACGATCCATAAAAAAATCTTTTATAAAATATTATTTCTTCACAAATCTTTTCATCCTTATAGAACATTCTCGAGGGTTTATTCTTTTTTAAATTGTGTACTGAGAAAGTTTAATTTATAAATGCAAAGCAGTTAGAAATTTGACTCCATAACATAGAGAAACGAACTTTACGCTTTGGTTATATAATAAGTGCATTTTTTCTTTTTATTGATAGAGCATTTTTGGTGATCATATATTAAAAAAAAAGTCCTTTCGTAAATATTTTTGACATGACTGGCATCAATTTTTTTTATAACATATTGGTCACAAGCTTTTAAGAAACTGTGATGTAACGTAAAAACATATTTCTTTATCAAACATGAGGTCAACTCTTTTATCATTTATTTTAATAAAATAAATATTTATACTTTACAAAATAAATATGGCGGTGTGTTACCACCCTAAGTAATTCATTAAGTGGTAAACAAGATACTGTAGTTATTATTTCTTTATCTAAGACCGACACCTTAGGTAGGTATATCTGTCAGTTAATCTAAAGGTACCGTGGTTAAATTCTCACTATGACCAAAATATATTCCATTGGTGAAAAGTGAGAATAACTGTTGTGTCTGTTATAAAACTAAGCTAGTTTGTAAGTAGTGCACTTATATGACCAATTTTTCCGAAGATAACACGTTAACTATGCCCTCATAATAATAATAGTAATAATAAATTCAATTTAATTTCAATTTCCTTTATTATAGTGCTGTCCAACAGTCTTAAGACATATAACAGGCTAGCACTGAAAAGTACACAAGTACCATAAACATACGTATAGTAACACCATTAAATAATCGACAGTAGCTAAATAATGATACTTACTGATGAATAATTACAAAAAAAATATGAAATACTAATGATAAATGACAAGAATAGTAAATAACAAACATGAGAGTAGTCAAAGGATAAGTATTTAAAAAGTGGTAACAATAAGTAAATAATAAAACAGAAAAATGTAAATTGAAGTATTCGAGGCAGAGTAAATTAGTTGTAAGGAAGTTCTTTAAATAACTCTCTGAGTTTTGATTTTCTTTTGTGATAAAGCAGAATTCGACAAATCTGGAGTTAGCGCTGTGTATACAACGACCTAAAGGGAGGGCTTATCTTGTAAGAGTTATTGAGAAAAAAATAATTTAGGATTGCGAAAGGCCCGAGAAGGGACAATAAAATCCTTCGTGGTCGAGGGCAAATTTACAAGAAATTAAGTTATTGAAAATATTAAAAACATAAAGAGCGTCACAATAAAGTCCACGCGAGTAGAGAGTTTGGAACCCTAAGAGGTTTCGAATTATGTTATAGTCATAATAAATGTGTTTGAAAAAGAATTTATCAAAGCACGCAGTGACAAAAAAAAAATTTTTTTTAAACGTTTTCTAGCATGAGAGATGGGTGGTGATGGTGATGGTGATGGATAATAATAATTATTGAGCCCTACCTTGAAGGCCTCTCTGAACTTGAGCGACATGATGTGATACAAGATGGGGTTGATCGTCGTAGACACGTAGTAGAGGATTCCGGAGACGTACGTCACGATCGAATATATCTTGAGCATGATCGGCGTCGACGGCTTGTTGTCTTCGTCGGTACCGTAGATCGCCACCAGACGCTGAGCATGGAAAGGAGCCCAACAGATGAAGAACGCCACCACAACGGCAACTGTAAGAACACAAAACATTGCGGTCAGTTGGTGACGTCACAATATCTAGGATATATTTCCTCGCTAGTACTGTATATCACCACCGGGCGCTGCGCACCAAAATGAGCTCAGCAGATGAAGAACGCCACCACCTAAGCAACTGTAGAACAAAACACTGTGGTTAACTAATGACGTCAATATGTTGTCCTAGCTAGTTTCATATGTCACAGAGCTGGGCATGGAAGGCATTCCAATTGGTGAATATCCTTACTTATCTATTTGAGATTGTGCCTTCAACAACATTGTTGGTTATTAACTGTGAAAACGGTTAGATACTGGTTATATCGATTGCAAGAGAATTTAAACTCTAAATATGCGCTTGTTTTTCAAATCAAGGTGTTATTTTTAAACATATGTTATGATATATTATTTTGTTATTAATTTAAATACAGATCTTCGGAAACTCATAACCAAAAATGCACATATAGCTTGTTTGAACCAAAAGTAATACAAAATCCCCATACACTTACATCCGGAAAGCTATGCTAATAACATTAAATCGTGTACAATATTTCAGCATACAGCGCTGGGAGAGCAAAGCTGTTAAGCATGCGTGTACAACAGGTTGCATAGGAGTTAGGCGCTGGGCACTGCACACCTTGACATCTTGGAGCACGGCAGCAGAACACACCACAATTAATAGTAAACAACACACCAGTCATCTAGAAATGTAAATAGGTTTTGAGGGTCATCATTAACGGTACTACGTCACAAAGGGCTTGCCATTATAACATGTGCAGTACCGCGTGCCTAGTTCCTATGCAACCTGTTGTACACGCATGCTTGACAGCTTTGCTCTCTCAGCGTTATACTCTGAAACTTTGAACACAGTTTAATGTTATTATCATAACTTTCCGGATGTAAGTGTAGAGAGATTTTGTATTACTTTTGGTTCAAACAAGCTATATGTGCAGTTTGGGCGTTTAGTTTCAGAACATCCTGTATAACATAATACATATAAACTTAACATTCCACTGTACACTCAGTTTACCTTGAAATAAAGCAAGATTACCTTTAATGGTTACACTATTGTGTAGCTTATAAAATAGAGCCATGTAGTGTAATTCATAAATTCAAAATACTGCCATTCAGAGTTTATTAAGTGTAAAGAGGTCAACCATTTTAAAATACGAAATGATATACTAATATTTAATTAATTTAGTCATCGTTAAGAATACAAACAGAATACACACCAGACATACATACATTCTGCTTCTTTGTCCACTCAGCCAAATATAATGAATGACTAATTCACGAATAGTCTTCTATATTCATAAATACTTTTCAGGGATTTTTTTTTGTTAATGTCAACTAAATGTTTTCTTTAACGCAAAAAGTTGGCAAATTTAGTCCGAGCATCGCAAACAGGAAAATGGTGGTATCCGTGCTCCTCTTTGAGAAGTAGTTGCCCTTCAAACGAAACACGGATACCTTCCGGAAATAGTTCCACGCCTGACTGGACGGGAACAGATGAGGATGACGAGGAGAACTATTCGTATGTTTATCTTTGAGTGATTGATGGATAACATTCACATTAAACGGAGTCAGATAAACTTAGATCAAATTCGAAGAGCGTGAAGCTGTAAATAAAGTCCCTATAAAAAAATCTACAGTTTATTTTATCGTTCAATTTTTTTACCTCAATATTATAATTTATTTTGACGTTTTATTTGCTCCTTATAAAATGCAAAAAGTTGTTATTACAATTCTGTCTGTCTATACCTCAGTCTACAGTCAAATGGGTCGATGGATTTAGTATAAATTTGATAGTTAGAAGTTTTAAAATCAAACGTAAGATTTTATTAATTTCGATCTTGGAATAATGAATTACAATCGTTTACTGATGCCAAATTTAAAAAAAAATTGCTTTAGCTTTTCTGATCAAATTGGGTAAATGTGAGGTGTGTTTATGATAAATAATAATGTTTGTTTATTTTACTAAATAAATATTTATTTGAGGATGGTTTATTGATTATCTAATTTTGAATAATTCTTTTACAAATTATAATGGACAGTATATAAAATATATGTATCAATGTATAGATGAAATCATAGAAAATGGACCAAAATTCTAATCTGTTTTGAAAAAAATTAATACAATCCCCCATTATGAATGTTAGCCATTTTTATAAGTACTCTTATTACAAACATTCTAACCTATTTTCAAAAAAACTAAATTAATATTATTCTCAATTACCCATTATTAATGTTAGATATTCCTATTTTTTACTGAATCTCTTTGCTGTAGAACTCCATTTCCATATCTACTACTGCCAACCTAAACATACGGCGATACTATCCATTGGTAGAGGAGCAGTTCCTTAACAAAACAAAATAGTCAACGGGCGGTAATGTGTCAATCTTCGATGGTGTCATTAACCGCCGACGAGCCACCGTAGTCGGGCGAATCGAGATGAAACATCTGGGATTGTAGTGTTCACGAGTCACCGCTGGGAGCGCTTCCGGAGAAATTGATTGCTGCTATCTACCGGCTGGGTCGGAAACATGTTGGATACAGCTGTCTATTTTCATCGCCACATTGAAATTATTATAAATCTTTTAGATTTTAGTAGAAACATTACAGACACAAACGTTATTGTAGAAGTTGAAAAATATATTTGCGTTTATCTACAGTAAAGGTCTATATTATTTTTAGTAAATAATAAAAGTATGTAATATTTTACAATACGTTTTAGCAGAAGGGTTATTTTATGGGTTAGAGAGATTAAGAAATTAATCAGGGGAAATGTACCCGCATTATAATGTAGAAGGCATGAATCGTAGTGGTAAATCGCAGGCGGAACACACTTAAGTCATGCCCACTTAGTCGATAAACCAATTTACTGCGATTCATACGCCTTAAACCATGTTTATACTATTGTGAGGGAATACATACATAATACATATTATCATATAGTGTTAGGTGTTCTGTCTTACGACCGGTCCATTCCTTTTGTCAGCGAACTTAAGATAACCAATGTGATCTCCTTCTTTAGCTCCCAGAATTCTCTTCTTTCCTTCAAGTCATCCAATATTTGAATCTTCCTCCTTTCTAACCTCTTTCCTTCAACCTTTCCTCCTATGACGTCGTGCAGAAGATGGCTCCTCCTAAGGATATATAATATTTATATATACTCGTACTATATACATGTGTGTGTGTGTGTGTGTTCATCGAAGAAAGCAGATAATTTTTTAACCAATAATACAACAGTGTATTTATATACAAAATATTACTATCGGTTAAAAGCTTTTCTCTCTTTAAAATTAAGAGTAGTTTAATAAAGGAGGAAAAGATAAAAAAAAATAGATTTCTCAAAATCGGCTCTAACGATTTTGATTAAAACTCGTATCTAAACGTTGATTAAGATTATAAATAAACTGAATATTTTCATTTCCCCATGAAAATGAGTTTTATGGTACTTTACAGAAGCTGAAATTTACGTATCTCTGCAACTATTTCAGATGCTAAATAACTTATCATTGAATAATTGTAGTACTATTAAAAGTAAAAAACTTTTATATGAAATATTTTTATAAATCCAACAGTTTCTGAGATATTGGCAAATCTATTAGTACAATTTTGTGAGCTTTAGTTGTAAAGAGATACTACTTAAGTTTTAACGCAATAATTCTCCAATGCCATAAAGTAATTAAATATAAGTAAGTCTCTAGAAGTTAATGTTGTTTTTCCTTAAACCTCTTAGGACAAATGTTTGTACAACAATGATCTATATCCATTTTAGTCTCAATAGTCAATATTTACATTTTTTATTGGTCAACATTTATAAATGTCTATTTAATAGCAATCGACCTTTAGCATCAGTTCCTTATCTGGTTAATGTATACGCATAATATGATAGGAGGTAGTGAGACTAGTTGAAAATAAAAACGTATATTATTCGACAATAATCAGCAAATTATCACTTAAATGCACTAATTAAGGTTACCGTCTTGTTAAGATAGAAATTGTTGAGCAGACGGCAATATTAGATTTTACAAGGAGTTCTTTCAAAACACAGTTCATGCCAAAATAAAAGTCTAAAAATTTTAACAAGGCTCTCTTTCCTTAAACATTCAATATTTTATGTTTTACTAATAAAAAAAAGAGTAATAAATGTGACTAACTCATTTCTAAAGAATTTTTAATCATACAGCGGAGATTTAAGATCAGGTTGGATGATAAAGAGCTCTAGATTTAGCCTTTCTCTAACAAATACAGTAATTTTTTGGATGTACTAGAAACAAAACATTTAAAGATTTTTAAAATTAACCCTGAGATTAGAAGCTTTGTCGATTTATTTTCCCTCTTTCCTATCGACATGATAAAGAGTGGTTGTAGGTGAAGGGGGAAAGGTAACAGAAGTTTAAACAGAATAAAGAAGTTTATTCCATAAAAAGGCAGAGGCCTTTGTATTTAAAACCGTGTGGACTGATAGCAATTGATACTTTCTCGCTGACCGAAACGGTCGCCTTAATGATATATTTTATTAGATTAAGGCATTTGTTTTCGTCACAAAATGATACCTGTTCTGTTCCATGTTAATTAATTCCCTATTTATTCTCTATTATCCTTTATTATAGTGTATCAACGTGTTTTATATGACTTGCAGAGCAATTTGTCATTTCGAAGGAAAGTGAAATTCGATTCCAAATGGTTTAAGTTTGTATGTAACAGTTTCTGGTGAAAACAAATGAGACTCATCACAAACTTTTGTCATGAAATAGTATTCCTATAAAAAAAAAGTTTACTTTTGTTCATTTTGATATAAATCGGTATATTTACACACATCAGCCTTGTCAAATAAAGACTGAAATTGGTTACAATAAAAAAATATTATTTCGTGATAAAATTTTATTGCTCTTCATTTTATTATTTTTATGGAGATGCGTGTAAACAACATTTCAAACATGTTGGGAAATTTATTATAATTCACTTTTGGTCTAGATCGGTAAAAAGCTACTTTTTTTTTTACATCAACAGAATCTTCGGTTCAGTCTTTACTAATTTTCCAGTAAACAGTTTTAGGTTCAGATCCTGACTCGTTCTATTGATGATGTATTTTTCCTTAATGATCTCCCAAATTCTTCTATGAAAATGTAAGTACACTTCCTCTAAACTCAACCTTCCTCAAACCAAACACATTTGCGTAATTAATATATAAATGCATAGCCTGAATGGGTGGTGGAAAACAATGTTTTTTTATTGTTTATATTTTTAGCTCATGTTAATAAAGGCCTAATATATGTGGTGAGAGGAAAAATTATTGATGTAAATTATTGCACCCTAATTTGCTTGTAGAGGGAGTAATTAAAACAACTTATGTTGCATCCGGGCGAGATTCGAATATTGGCCTCCAAGTTAGAGACAATCTAGTCCACTTAGATGACCCCATCCATATTCATATAAACACTTTGATAATTAATTATTATCTTAATTTATTATCATGTATTTTACGTTAGACAAGATAATATGATTATTAGATGTAAAGTCAAATCAAACGCGCTATGGAAAGACCCGATTATATGAACTATCAAATACATCAAGTGTATTATTTTAAATTTCATTCAAAATAATATATGAGAGGCAGACGTCTTAAACTGACATTTCTAAATTAATTTAATGTAATATTGATGATAGTGTTAGTTGTTTTTTTTGTCTAACTTCATCACCAGGGTATAATAGCAACTTTAAATCTAAGGAAAAAGTTGTAACGATAATAAAACGGAGGGTTTGGTTCACAGAATTACTAGTTATGGTTAAAATAAATTATTTAAATTTATTAAATATGGACAGTCGAGAGCAAAAAAAAAAAATCAAACTATTTTATCTTAAAATTCCTAGAACTTTTTTCTCTGGTAAAAGTTTTTCAATTTTAGAATTTCTTATCAATAATATATCGCTCCGGTGACTTGTTCTTTACAGATATGTATCGCCACTTAACTCTATGTTTCAATGTAAATAGAAAGTTGGGTCGGAAGTAAAATAAAATGGTTTATAAACTCTTAAATATTATTTACTACGAAAGAAAGATTAACTTTTAGAGTTTTCTATCAGACAAGTATTGAATATTAAAACTCTTTTTTGTAAGTTTTGAATTTCATGCCCGGTTAAAAACTTCTAGTGAAAAAATTAGTTTATTTTTATTTTTGATTTAACACACATAATTTTTTAAACTATGTAATAATTAAAATAAAATTTAAACAAATAAACATTTTAGTTATACCAAGAACGTAAGATAAATATGTCTCTAAAAAATGTTTCAATATTTCTATTTTCAATTATAGCTTCAATAAATATCATTAGTTACTGATCTTTAGTTTGAAATTTCTAAAACCTATGAAATATACCAAAACACGTCTTACGCATTAACTTAATTCAAGAACAGAAACAATCCTTGGACGATCGCAGTCCCTTAAATTCACTACTGAGAAAGAAGAAACATCGATTTTAACAATAATAATTATATATAAGGTTATACTGGGAATCGAATAAGAGACCCCTTAATACAATCTTTACACGCGTTACCAAAGAGCTAAGTTGTTTAGTCATACCTTGAGGTAATGCAACAATAAAAACTATTGTACCACCCAATTTTAAGAGCTGTATTGTTACAAACTACTGTATAAATACCGGTACTGATTCAATTATTTCAAATCATTACAGTTTACTAATTATAAAAGGTAAAACTTAATATTTAAACACTTCATCCTGGTACCATTGTTAAGGTAAAATAATTAATGTTACCCCGATAATTTTGTTTAACTCATTTTCTACTATACTTTATTATTCATAACTTTTTTTAACCTAAGCTTTTTGAAGTTATACTTCTTTAGGCGCGTTATGAAAAAATGATGAGAGTGAAATTTTAAGATTCGCGCGCATCACTGTAACACAAAAGTAACAGGTTGAAGTTAAACCACTCATTAAGTCTCGAAAAAAAAAGCTACCAACAAAATAGAAATAGAACCTCTGTTAGTCGCGCATGTTGGTACGCTCGTCGCCTCTGATCACTGTTTTCATATATATAATATTTATCCACATGTTTCTAGTTTCTACATTCACAACACGTGTTTTAGTTTCATACAAGTGCGAATTATATATGTGCTAATAAATTATATTCAGTAGTGATTTAAATTGAATATTTTGATTAATATTATTTACTATTCGTAAATATTAGTGAAAAAAATTGTGCTTATAGACTTTTTCAAGTGCTCCAATATAATTGAGGTTAACTATCCGTATGTATTATTTATTGATATAAATTAAAATATTATTTAACATAATTAATACTAAATATTATTAAATTATTTTTTATTTTTTAATGATGCCAAAGAAGTATAACTTCTCACGAGCGTACATAAGTACACACACCCATTTTTGTTAAATTTATTAATCAGGAATGGAGGGGAATGCGATTTAAAGCCAGTATTTTTGCAGTTTTTTGTATCAGAATATTTTTTTGGACAAAATAAATAAAGCCTTGCTCCAGTAGAAACAGAAAGTTCAATTTTATTCACGTGGTGATATCAAAACTTGTTGAATATCTGTCAAGGTGGTCCTGAAATGTAATGACCATTTTTTCTCTTCATTTAAAAAGTTTATCGTCCAAGGCCGCAATGCTTATGACAGATGTTCAGGAACTGTTGATAACTACATGTGAAAATAAATGGTACGGCGCCCCGCACAGACTTTCTCTCTCTTTCTATAAACTCGTAAGATTTCTAAACGGAATAATAATATACATTGTATCATCACCACTCCACATAAGAACACGAATAAAATAATATACAATGATATAGAATCAATCTTTGTCCACTTAAGATCATTTCAAACAGTTTAATGTTTTAAAGACCTTAATAAAATGGTATTTGAACCATTTTCTGACAGCTTGGAAACTGGGATCTGCTTTACAATGTTCCAATTTATGAAAATTGTATTACTAGAGATGAATTAAGGGAAGTAGAAAGAAATCTAATTAATCAATAACTAATTAAAGAATGTGAAAGTGCAATATTAACAATAGTGAATACTAGTTTTTGACTATTTGTTATTTTATTAGGTGTTGCACATCTTTAAGTCATCGCATTGATATTTAATTATTTATTTATACGTTATGACCAATAAAAATGTAAATATTGACTATTGAGTCTAAAATGGATATAGATCATTGTTGTACAAACATTTCTCCAAAGAGGTTTAAGGAAAAACAAATAAGGAAAAACAACATAAACTTTTAGAGACTTGCTTATATTTAATTACTCTATGGCATTGGAGAATTATTGCGTTAAAACTTAAGTAGCATCTCTTTACAACTAAAGCTCACAAAATTGTATTAATATATTTGCCATTATCTCAGAAACTGTTGGATTTATAAAAACATATGTCAAATAAAAGTTTTTTTTATATCTAATAGTCCTACAATTTTGCAATTATAAGTTGTTTAGTATCTCAAATAGTTGTGGAGATACGAAAAAAAACCGCTTCTGTAAAGTACCCTAAAAATCATTTTCATGGGAAAATGAAAATAGCCACTTTATTTATAATCTTAATCAACGCCTAGATACGAATTTTAATCAAAATCGTTGGAGCAGATTTTGATAAAATCTATTTTTTCTCTTTTCGCCCCTTATAAAACTACTCTTAATTTTAAGTTTTAATAGACACAGAGACAGACGGTATTGCAAAGACTATTTTTTAGGTTTCGGAGGGTCATTAGACGTCGACATCCATCAACATTTCAGGTTAGATTTTTTTACGGTCGCAATACTTAAACTATAATGTCCAAAAAGTTAAAAAATATATATAATTGCGTATAGATTGAAAGTTATTGATTTTATAAAAATATATTTCGAATAAAATATTTGTATTAAAAATATATATACATATTTGTAATGCTAAGTAATTTTATATCTCAAATGGTTTCGGAGATATTATAAAAAAATGTTAATTTACGCTTCAGACCGGAGCCCTTAAAGCCATTTTGCCGAAATATTGAGAGTAGCCATTTTGTTTGGAATATTTATTAATGTTTATAAATGAAATTTAATCAAAATCGCTAGAGCCTATTTTGAGAAAATCGACTTTTTCTCTTTTTGCCCTTCTGTAAACTACCCTTAATTTAAGGGGTAGATATCCAATTCCAAAAACCCCTCGGGGAAACCCTATGAAAACCCTAAATATCAAGTTTTAGCTCAATCGGTAAAATAGTTTAGGCTCTAGCTGGAGGTACAGACAGACGGAAATTCAAAAACCACTATTTCGGATTCAGGGAGTCATGAAACGTCAAGATTCATCAAAATCTCGAGTTCGATTTTTTTGACGAGCACCATACTTTCTCTACGTGTAAGATAGAGAGAAATTAAAAATTAAACTTTACTGGATAAATATTTTATTTATTTTAGTCAAAAATTGAAGAAAAAAAACATTCTTTTCTTGCGTTCCTTTCTATTCCACCTTAATGTGTCCGAATTGTTTATTACAAAATATAGATTTAAAATGTGTATTTCATAATATTTATTATGTTTTGACTGTACCTATTTTAGAGACAACACCAGCTAGCAGAATATAATATACCCAGCCGAGGCTTGGGTAAGATAATCACAATTAATGAAACATTCAGGTAAAATTTTCCTACATGGTCGGTGTTGCTGGAATGGGCTTAGTCATTGCTACTTGCTATATTTTCAAGGATAGCCCCCAACTATGTTATGTCAAAATCCCGCCAAGATGTTATAGATTCAATAAATCATAGTAATTCTCATTGTCGAGTGACCTTAAGCACGGTTAACTGGCGGCTCGTGTATAGGCACTGCAGAACTGCAGCACCCCCTATTTCCACTTGATATTATCGATAACATTTGATATAATGAATACTTTTTTCGTTAATTCTTTCTTTATTTTTGTAGTACAATATATATATTCCTTAAGCTTAATGTCAGTACTTCAGTATCCATCCCCCAGTTTATGAAAAAAATACAAAAAACTTTGTATGGAACTGTGCGCTTCACAGTGTCCGTGACGTGGTGTTTGAACGTTGTGCGCATGCGCACATAGGAGAAGGTGGGGAGGAAGGGGGGACTGCCTGGTAGATAGAGCACTGTTGCTCTCGCAGTTCTGGCTTTGGCATGATGGTGGAAGGAATGCTTTTTTACTCAGCGTGTGTTGTGCTTAAAAACCGTGTACCATATTCTTGAATGTGATAAAGTGTAGAAGAGTGTAGAATTAGATTATTATTCTGCTCCAGCTATTCTATTTGATTCTTTTTTTTTCGGTTCTTTTATTTAACAGAAAGACTAAATGCGCTTGCAGTACTTTCAATGGAGAAAAATGTCCTCAATTGTCATCCAGAGATCAAGGAGAAAATTATTGAACGTTTTGCGCAAATTAAAACAAGAAGAATGGATTTCATTTTTAAATGAATATATCAAGCTTGAACTGTAATAATTTAAGTTAAAGTAGGTAAAAAGTTTTTTTGTTTAGATTTTTTCATGTTCCTAAATAAAATCTCTTTTTATAGATTTTTTTTTCTTTTATACAATTTTAAAACAAAGGATAAAAACATTTCTGGAGCAGCACCCCCACTAAATGTAGCTACGAGCCGCCACTGGCAAGGCTGACCAATGGGTTGTTACCAAGGCAAGCAAGTTTTGACAAGAATGCACTATTAAACCGTTTGCTCCCATAAAGCCTCAAACTTTTCCATTAAACTCAATAAACACACAGTCATTAACTACATTATTGCGTGTGTTGTTGATCTAAAAGAATAACGACTCTCTTCAGTGGCCACGTGGTCTAACGCGCTATTCTCACAGTAGACTAGACTGCCGATGACGGGGAGTTCGAGGTTAAAATCTAGGTTGGGTTTACTGAAGGTTTTTTCTAAAATTGTTTTTCGTTCTTCCTCCACGCAAATGAGAGTACACTTTCTCTAAATATAATCTTCCAACTACCTAAAACTATTATCGTAATTAGTACATAAGAGTATAACCCGAACGAATAATAATACGCGTTTTTTTTAAGTTCATAAACTGATAGTTATGGGTAGTAAGATGTGGTGCTAAAAAAATATCTCTAAAGCTCAAAAGTTGATTGCTACTTTTGATGTTTTTTATTTAATTCATTGAAATAAAATATTGCCTTAGACATTCACTTTGACCATTTGATTAGTAATTTTCCTTCTTTAATATATGGGCATTATTAAAATATTTGAAATGTGATTTGAGTTTTTCATTACATTTCAAAGCAGGCCCAATGAACAAGTTTTGATTTTTAAATACTCATAAAAAATATGATTTAGAGGTGGCCCACTAAACTGTACAAAGTTCAGATGGACCGGAAGTGGCAAACTGGTTGGAAAATTTTCGCCACCACTGAAGCAAATCTTTAGATTTTACCTTCCTTATTCTTATCTGATGAGTGTAAATATGGATAGTTCGGATGGGTAGTATGACGTGATAAACAGCGGAAAAAAAGCAGTTTAATCAATTATTTTTAGCGCCACATCTTACTACCCGTTTGGGTTATATAAATATGTACTAGTTACGTCAATGATTTTAAACATTAGAAAGACTATATTATATTAAATGTACCCGCATTTGCGCGGAGGGAGAGCGGAAAATAATTTTGAAAAAACTCAGTAAACCCGACTGAGGTTTGAACCTTTATCTCTCAGTCATCGGCAGTCTAGTCTAATATGAGAGTGGCGCCTTAGACCATGCGGCCACCGAAGCGTGTGATTGACCAAATTAAAGTTCTGCCTAATCCAGCTTAGTTGGCTTTATTGGCGTGTTCAGTATAAGGGTATAAATCTGGAGAGGAAGTTAGAGAAAATGCACCTGCATTTGAAGGGAACGAAATGATACCAATTACCAGTCTAATCACCAGTGATTGTGGTATCAGAGATGAGCTCATAGCTAGCAGATTATTCCCACACGTCCATTACAGACTCCGCCTTAAAATACGAGGAGAGAATAACCCAGAGCATCCTGTAAAGAGGAATGGTAGAGAAATAGCATTCTAGATAAAGGTTCTCATGTTCTATCCTCGTGATCATATTATATCTTTATATCTGCGACTATATTCGTAACTAAAAGATTATATAAATTTTCTGAGCTTCGCTAGTCGTACAATTTACCGTAAAAGCGCTTTCTTTCCGCCACACTATTAAACAATTAAAAAAAATCATACATTTTCCATAAAAAAAAGTAGAACCCTACCCTCTATTATATTATCCCCTTAAATTGGATTTCTCGACTCCCTCTACTTCCCAAAATCATCACAATGAACTCCTTATAAACGAATTTTAATTAAAAAACGTCTCCTTGGCAACATAAATATTTACCAAAGCAAAGGAGCTCTGAAAAATTTCCGTTGATTCTTTTGTGAAAAATATACTTCACAAGCCGTTTGATAACTCGTTTCAAGGCTCCTCTTTTAGGGGGGTGGGGGGTGAAATTAAAAAAAAACGTGGACAAACATTTATCTTAATTCAAAAAAGTATACTATATGTATAGTTGTCACCTTATAAAATATAACGCTGAGATTGGAGTTAAACTTTTTAAACAGTTTTAATTTATGTTTCTGATTTTTATTTATCTTTAAAAAGATATGTTAGGTCCCATATCTGATAGTATATATAAATTAATATATATTTTTATCAACTACAGTATTAGTGTGTACCCCATAGTTCTGTTTATATATATATATATATATATATGTATATTAGAACTACTAAATAATCCACTTCCATACGATCTACCCACTGATTACACAATATATAATATTTAAGTAGATAATGTATTTATCTATTCACTATGTATATCATATAATTAATTAATTTTTCCAGCACCAAGTTTTACTACCCGTTCGGGTTATATCCTTATGTACTAATTACAATAATTTGTTAGGTATTTAGAAGGTTTAATTTAAAGAAAGTGCACCTGAATTTGTATGAAGGGAAAGTGGAAAATCATTTAAGGGGGGGGGGGGAACCTTCAGTGCATCAGACCGGTATTGAACTTTGATCTCCCTATCTTCGGCAGTCTAGTATACTGCGAGAGTAGTGCGTTAGACCATGCGGTCACCGAAGTGGGTTATAGTTAATTTATTATCTATTTATATAAATATCTGAGAATATATAAATAAAATATATTCTATGAATATTAGACTATTATGTATAAAACTAGTTGAAGCCCCCGGAGGTAACCGGGAGAAATGTTTTTAATTCAATGACTATACGTGGAAGACAACTTTAAAGTTGGTGCCTTCCAAGCCCTGCGTTAGCCCGAGGCCATTTTGTTTACAACCAGTTCTTTACTTAATTTAAACAAAATATAGTAAAAGTCTTAAGATTTGGGCCTAAAAATGCACATGTTCTTACACAGAGGCTACTATTTTTTTTAAAATACCAGACCTCTGCTTATGGTAGCCATCGCGCAACGCTCAAGAAAAACAAACGTTTTAATTCTATTCATATAGAAGATTATATATATATATATATATATATATATATATATACATAATTTCCTATTGTTTTGTTCGTTTAACGTGATTCACTCTAAATGATGTTGTAATGGGGATGGACCTAATGCTCTAGATCTTGGGCATTCGACCTTATCTTACCTCTGCTCTCATGGCGTATGAAGGAACTCATTTCTGGGGTGGGGGGGGACACCATTAAGGAGAATTCCACTATCCCCAGATCACGTGCTATGGTCTTGGAGCGGAAGGGGCGCCAAGCACTCCTGGACATCGTGGCCCAAGGCAGTTTCTAGGTCAGTACCTAAAAAGCTCCAACCCCCGCACCCCGAAGGGTGGGATGATGTGTTTCAGGCCGGATACCCAGGGAGGCGAGAATTAACTCATCATCTCCTTCCCAGTCACTCACTGGTGGGACCGACACCGGGGGACTAAGTGACTTCCACCTGCCCGGGTGGTAACAGGAGCTATTTACTTCCGCTCCCAGAGGTGACCTTGCGATCTCAACTCTTTCCCGTGTGTAGGAGAATAGGATTACACCCATTGCGCGCGGGAAAATAATCCCCCACTACTCGTGCGTACAAATGGAGGCACCCATGTTCTAGCCCATGCACTACTAACTGCCCGGGCTAGCACCGGAGCTATAAAACGACTCACCACACGAATGCCAAGGCCCAGAGCCCCAGGAGCCCGGACCCCACCACGCTGCCAATGCCATCCCTCGTCGGTATTTAAACACACTACCCCACAGAGTCCAACCCATTTCTGGGCCACCGCCTCGAGTGAGCTCGTGACGTGGGCTTTCAACCCAGCCTTGTGTACTTCTTTTAACGAAAGTAGTTCAACGGAGACGTACCTGTAGGTAGCCGATGCAAGCACCAGTCTCTCTGGAACGATAAGCCAAAGTACCCCCAGATCAACACTGTCTAACTGGAAATACTGCGAGGACATTGTTAACGGATGGAATGACGGGTCAGTCGTCGGACACTTAGGTTTCGTTGATGGAAAAAGAGGCGTGTATACGAGAACGAATGTGAGGAAGAGCAGATGATAGAGGCAGATTCTGGAGAAGAGGATTTGTGGCCGAGGAATAAACGAGTGGTGGTGTAACTACCGAGTCGGAGCTTTATGAAGAGGACGAAGAAAACTAAAGGACTTAGGTAGAAGCGTGTGACACATGAATTATATTTGGACTGTCATTTATAGGGAGGTAGGAATGCTATGAATATAGCCAACGAGTGTCCAAGGGTGGACCCGTTGCCAGACTCTGCGGTGGTTGAAGAAAGGGGACGGATCGACCGAGAGACAACGTCGGTGCTCAGATAATATGTATGAAGATATTAAGTAGGTGATGGAGATTATACCGAGGCAAGACAGGCTCCAAAGTCTTGGGAACAACGGTAAAGATGACGAAGATAGCTGACGAGCCTCCCTCATCGTCAGTGGGAACCTTGGCTTAACTTCAGCTACAAGAACCATCGGATTTACTGTTAGTAATAGGAGACAGAAATATGATGTAACATAGTGAAGAATTGTCGACACTGGAGTTGTAATACTATGAGTTAGTTCTAATTAATTAGGTTAGTTTAGTTATAAATTAATTGATGGTTAGATTAGGGAATAAATCCAATATTGTAACTTTTATACAGTAGGATAGTTAGTAGGAGTAGGGATTATCTACGAGTTTCTCTAGCAAGTTGGCGGAACACCATCTCCGATAGGGCACCTCACCAGTTGACAGATAGGATAGTGCTCACCACTACTGTAGGTTGCTCACTGGAAACGGTGAGTGTTGTGCATGACAGGGGAAATAAAATAACCGGGGTGGATCGACTGGAGACAATGACATTAAATAGGGGAATCAAATTAGGAAATAGTTTTGGTATTCGATAATAAGAACTAATACCAAACCAGTCAAATAAGGAAAAAATTAGGATAATAAACAGATGGAGAAAACATTAACCAGTGGAATTTTAAGACTTATGTTAAATATTAGAAACAGAGTTAATATAGTCAGGATTAGAAATAATTATCCAGAATATAGAATGATACGTGGGTTCCGAACCACGGTGGGGGCCTGGCATTCCACACATTCACAAGATGTCTTGTCAGAGGTGAAGCAAGGGTTTGGTAATCGGTTAAATCTGTGCCGGGACCGGGATTTGAACCCTGGACACTTAACACGGATGTCTTACACCTTACCCTTAGACAGTCAGTTGTAGTGTTACGGTTCACAGTTCATGCACCGAGGAAGGCACTACTTTGTTATTTACATGCGGGGATAATTTATTATAGAAAATATTTATCAAACTATAATTGAAATCACTTATGTAAATCTAATTATTTATTTATTCAGCGTCATTACTGTACGCAACAGTATGAATATTACACGTGCTGCTAATTCACTTCTTAGGGAACTGAGAGGATTAAACTGGGATTGGATCAAGATTGATACAATATAGAGACCGGTGTGAAATATGAAATAATTACGATCCCGTCTTTAGATTAAATAATTAATAATTAAAGAAAAAGAATTCTCTTGACGAACGCAGACCCTGACTACTTGGAGCAAATTACGCGGGTGATAAAACCTGCGCTTTTTAATAGCCTTGTTTTTTTACAAAGACTTTACTTCCAGAATGTTCGAGTAACGTGATGAATTCATACCTCATCTCTTTCCCATGTCCTAAGAGAAGATTTTTCCTGGGTGGTTGATAGAGAGAGACAGAAGAATGTTATTTTACTGCGAGATATCGTGTAAATTAAATGAGTTTTGAATATTATTACGTTTGACTATCTCGATTAATCGGTCAAGAAGGATATGTCAAATATAATTGTTACAGCGTGTATTAAATAATTACCAGTAAACCCTTGTGAAACTTTCCCACGTTCAACCTCACCCCCCGACCCAAATAAAACTAGAGTTTTGTTGGGTTGTTGAAATTAAATACTCCTCGATGTGTATACACAAAATAGCAATGATAGTTTATTTTCGGTAATTGATACAAAAATTACCCGCCTCGGTGGCGTAGTTGGCTAACGCGCTTGTCGTGTTGAGCCCGACTGCTGAGGACGGGGAGATCGAGGTTCGAATCTCGGTCGGATGAACTGGGGGTGTTTTTTCCTAAATGGTTTTCCACTCTCCCTCCACGCAAATTCGGGTTTACTTCCTCTAATTCAACCTTCCCAATTCCTAATCCATTAGCATAATTAGTACTTGAAGCGTATAACCCGAACGGGTAGTAAGACGCGGTGCTAAATATTAATATTAATTAATTAATACAAAAATATTATATTTTTCTTTTGGCTTAAATTTTAAACAAACAATCTGTTCTAATGTAAACTGAGAATGCTACGTCAGAAGTCGGTATAAAATCCTATCCACTGATATCTTATTCATCGCTGTAGGCTTTGTATTGGTTGATAAACAGGGATGTTGACAACAGAAATTATGTATAGGATAGGATTTATAACCGCCTTTATAAGCTTAGCCCATGGCTATCACACATATTTAGTTGAAAATATAGAATTAATAACAGTTTTTTACTTAATGCATGTATATTGATCAAATACTCTCATCACGTTGCGTTGTTCCATTTCAGTTCGTTTCGAAGAAAGAGAGAGAATATTTCACAGCAAGAGAGCAAACAAAATCAACCTCAGCTATTTTCGAAGACGGTAACAAAAACAAACTAGATCTTCGCTTAAAAATATCTAGTTGGGGCTACGAAAATGTCAATCCGGTTGTTCGAGGTTACTGTACAAATGCCAGTATAAACAAAAGAGAAACGGGGTTTTCTTTTGTCATGAACCGCCAGATGTCAGTGTCGACATTCACTTATTTTCTCACCGGCCAACTTTATACTTGCTACAGTCCAATTTTCATACTAAGGACCTAATCTGACATCTAGAAAATCAACTAGAGCTACTTTCACGTATTTATAAGTCGAGTAATTTTATCTGCAACTGTCATTGTTGATAGATATTAATTATTATTAATATATATAAAATAAAAATATTATAGCAAAATTGTATTGATGCTGACCACAAAATAGTTTGTATTTTACAAAATGCGCTGTCTGTGAAATTTATTTTTTAGCCTATTATCTTACTACCCATTTTGTTTTATAATCTTATGTATTAATTACACTAATAATTTTAAGGATTAATAAGGCTATAATTAGAGGAAATGTGCCTGCAGTTGCGTGGAGGGATATCGAAAAACAGTTTTGTAAAACTACCTCATTACACCTGACCGAGATTCGAACCTTGATATCCCCGTCATCAGCAGTATAGACTACTGCGAGAGTAACTCCTTAGGCCACGTGGCCACCGAAGTGGGTTCTATGAAAACAGGACCTTATTTAAGACTCCTCTTTATTTTTTAAGCAGTGAAATTATCTTGTGTTTTGTGCTTTGGCGAAAGTACTTGATAGCAGTTAAATCTAGGAGGTTAGGATGAGGAGGGGGAATTGAGAAACAACTAAGAGTTCATTATAAAATTAACGTTCACGTAACGTAGCGTAACTAATGTAACGGTTATATTCCAAATTTTAAGTGAAATCCATCGCAATGCATTTAAAATTTAAGTTGACGCGATGTTCACTTTTTTTTTTACACCACGACTTACCACGCATTCGGGTAATAGGCATACATTGATTACGACAGTGGGATAGAGATGAGAAAAATTGAATCTTAGAGAAAATGTTCTTACATTTGCGTATAGTAAGAGTGGAAAATTGTTTAGAGAAAACCCCTCCGAGTACACACGACTGTGAATAGAATACAAATTTTCACCTTAAGAAATGAGTTCTTTAATTAATACGTTTGATATGATAATTTTAAATTATTTGTCTTAAGAAAAAAAGATTAAAAAGGATAGTGTGAAGGAACTGAAAGTATTAAGGATGAGAAAAATACTTTTGATAAATCACTTTTGGAAAAACTTCCGACGACATAATATTATATAACCCCAAATTTCATACCTTGACTTTCTCCTTCATTCAAAGTATCGCGAACCAAGCACTTAATACCACGTGACCACCTATGCGGGTCAGGACAGCTGCTTGCATCGTAAACGTGCCGCCAATAAAGAACTATAAACAACTCTGCGATATTTTATTACTTCCATTTAATGCAACATAAACGACTTTATATTTTTATTACATAACAATTTAATGACCGTCTGACATTGAAACTTTTGATGACATAAACATCGGGCGTCGCTAAGGGAAGCCGGTCTAAATATGGGATAGATAGATGACTATCGCAATGTTTAATGACTGGTATGGTGTGGTCTATACCAACTAAGGTTTTACATCTCATGCAGACCACCAAAGAGGAGGCGGCACCGTCTGATAGGGAGCCCTTGACAGACCACATTCGTGCGTACAGGACGAAACTTGTGTAGAGTCGATATTAGATCCTCATTCTTCATTCAGTGTTCGCTCACATGTCCACAATCGACATGAAACTTGTGTAGAGTCGATATTAGATCCTCATTCTTAATTCCGTGTTCATTCACATTTCCACAATCGACACGAAACTTGTGTAGAGTCGATATTAGATCCTCATTCTTCAGTCCGTGTTCGTTCAAGTTTCCACAATCGACATGGCACCGACGCGACGGTTTCACTTCTCCTATAAAGAAAGTTATGCTGCCGATTTTTATCGCTCAAGAAAAATCCTTAGCTGGGTTTTAACCCAAGAACATTGTTTCCTGAGGCGAGTACTCTACCCCAAGACCATCAAGGTTGACTGAATAGTAGAGTAAGCCCGATGGGTAATGGTAGCAAATAGAGAATAGCTGTATTATTCTGTCGAACATCTTATTTACACTAAATACTAACAGATTCTTATTTTTATACACTGAAGAGAAAAAGGTTGCTGAATTTAGGTCATGTGATGAGAACGGAGGAGAACAAAAGGCTGAAGAAAGCCTTAGCGAACAAAGAGTAGGGTAGAAGAACTATTAGAAGACCACGGACAAGATGGATGGACCAAGCGCAGAAGGACATGGAGGATAAAGAATCGGACTGGAGACGTGTGACTGAGGAGGAAGTTTGGAGATATCGACGGGAATGGAAGAGGATGTACCAGACGACCCGCAGAGGTGGGAACGTCGAATTATGATGAAGATGATGATTATTAGATTCCAACTCAGACATTTCTTTCGACGGTGATCATGTAGATTTCACCCGTGGCGGTAATCCAATGATCTAAAGCAGGGTTGTTCAACCTATCATCTCTCGAGGGCCACAATTAAACATAGGAGTCTAGATGTAGGGCCACATTATAATCAGCTAGTGGACTTAAGTAAATATGACTCTCGTCGATACACAAGTTACTATCAACAATAGAGCGCTATTAAGCTTATTACTGAATGAATATCAATTGGATTTTTCATGGGTTTTTTTTCCTCCACGAAAGTCAAAACTTTTGTATCTTGGATAAAAATATCAATTTTGGTACAATAGATTACTTTCATAAAAAAAACTTTTCGGGCCACAAAAAAAAATGGAATAGTGGACTGCCAGTTGGAAACCCCTGCTCTAAGGCATCACTCTTGCAATAGACTAGATTGGCAATGGTAGGGATATCATGGTTAGAATCCTGGTCGAGTGCATTGAGGGGGGGCTTTTCTTAAATTATTTTTCACTCCCCTTTCACGCAAATTTGGGTACATTTACTTTAAATTCAAACTTACTCATCTCTCCCACATTAACATAATTAGCACATAGGCGTATAAACAAAACGGGTCGTAAGTAGTGGTTCTAAAATCAATATACATAACTAACAGCTTACTAATTTAATGCCGCCATTTTATTCTCCAATCACGAGTGAATTACGTCATTTTGTTTTACTTGGAATATTGAATAGGCTTTGTATGAATATACAAAAAAAACTTTTAATTCGCGAGGAAAGGGATGAATCTGGGATGAAAAGGGACGTGAGAAAAGTAAGATCTTTTTTCAGTTTTCAGAAGCAAATAAAAAAAAGTTTAGACAAAATAAATCAAATATTTCTCAAGTATAAAGCTAGAGTTTAAGTTTCTTTACAAAATAATTTGAACAGTTCTTGAATATTTATCAAGAGGATATTATCAAATTTGATGAGAAACTTCTTAAATAAAGAGAAAAATGTATAATCATATTCTAGGACACTTTTGAAAAGTAATCAATAACTGTTAATATCCGTATATAAATTAAATTAAATTATGTTTCTACAGAATAAATAACCCGCCTCTGTGGCGTAGTTGGCTAACGCGCTTGTCGTGTTGAGCTCTACTGCTGAGGACGGGGAGATCGAGGTTCGAATCTCGGTCGGGTGAACTGGGGGAGGGGGGGTGTTCCTAAATGGTTTTCCACTCTCCCTCCACGCAAATGCGTATTCACTTCCTCTAATTTAACCTTCCCAATTCCTAATCCATTAGCGTAATTAGTACTTAAAGCATATAACCCGAACGGGTAGTAAGACGCGGTGCTAAATATGATTATTATTATTAGTAAAGAATAAATATTTGATTTATTTTACTATAAAAACAGTTTAAAAAAATACTACCATCAGCTTGTAATGCCAACCAACCTACCTTAAATGGGAAGCGTTGCTATATCTGATCCATGTGGCATTCAACCATACAGCATTCAACCATGTGGCATGATGTTAAACCATTGTCTCATGTCTTATAAACGTATTTTTTTTTACATGTCCCACAGAGAAGAAGAAAAAAGGTATAATGTTAAAATTCCAACATGTAGGGAAAAATAGAAATATTTCTAAGGCCGTAAAGAAAGGTGAAATGGGGCAATGTTAAAGAATGTACGCGTCTGTAATGGAAATAAATTCCTTGGAAAGAGTGTGTGTTTAAATTCCTGTACGCGGGATGTAAATATGAAATGCTCATGAAAACAACCGAATGAAGAGATTCGTGGGAATACGTAGAGACCAATAGTACCGAATATTAGTCATTCAGTATGTGTATTGTTGCTGTGCCCCCCTCCCCCCACTACCTTTATATATGCCAATCCGTCAGGAAGGGAAAAAATATCAAATGATGGGAGTTGTCGGGTAGGAACGTTTAAAATATTCAAACTCATTGTGGTGATGGATTTAATGTAAACTAAAACACATAAAGTGATGTAAACAGTAATTGGTAAAATACTGCTAAAGTTATAGCCAAAGTCAGTCACTCTAGAAAGCAATCCTTTAGTATTATTAGCACCGCGTCTTACTACCCGTTCGGGTTGTACGCACTTACGCTAATGTGTAATGGTAGGGTGATTGTGGGATGAAATGAAGGACTTACAGTTTAACGTGGAATCCGAACCACGGTGGAGGCCTGGCATTCCTCACATTCACAAGATGTCTTGCCAGAGGTTAAGGAAGGGTTTGGTAATCAGATAAATCTGTGCCGGTACCGGGGATTGAACCCCGGCCGCCAGCACAGAAGTCCGACACCTTACCCCTAGACCACCAGGTCACCCAATCCTTTAGTACGTCTATATCGGCGAACTAAACTACCTCGTACTGGATAAGAACTACGTAAGTCCTGCATCGATGGACCTTGCCGTCAAATATTATAAGCCCTCTTAAAACTCTCCAAAGACTCCGAAAACAAGAACCCTTGTCCTCATTTTGCGCCTACTTATATCTTTAAAAAAAAAAGTGTCATGATAATTGATGTTTTTCTAAATGTAATTTACTGGTAAGTAACTATAAACAAGACTTTCAAAACACATGTGAAAACTTATTGTGGACTACTCTGAATAGCTCAGCTGACTCAAGCTTTCATTATTACGAGGGGACTTTGTCGCTTTTATAACATACAATAGCTTTGCTCGTTGGGGGTTCCACCCCCAAACCTCCGGTGCGTTTTCTGTGCAAGTGGATGTAAACTAATGAAATTCCAGAGCCGTTTTTTGATAGCTCTTACCGTTTAGCCATAATAGACGTCTAAAGAAAGGTCAACACCAACTTTAAAGTTGCTCCGACATTATACATTTTTTTAGGGAGTTAATTTTTTTTTTTTTACTTTTTGGAATTTTTCCGTCGGTTACAGGCTAGAAGCTATAATTTTGCCAAATTTAAAGTTTCTAGCTCATCTGGAAGTGGGTCAACATTAATGTCAGTGATTAAGTCATGTGGCTTTATAGTAGTATAATATAATATGTTCCAATGTTACTAGACACTGACAGTATGCTAATTAGGACATGCGAGTTCAACATCGCAGTAATCTAGACATGTTGATAGCAGCTTTTCTGTGTTAAATATGGACCATATTTAAATTGTATATTTAATAAAATAAAATAATAGGGATTTATTAAGAAATATATTTGTAAATGTAATCACTCATACCAGCATTGGAATTTTAATTATTTTTGGCTAAGATGATATTATTGAAATTGACTGGGCCACCGAAGATGGGGAGATCGTGGTTCAATCCCGGTCGGGTGTACTGAGTTTTTTCCTAAATGGTCCCCCCCTCCCCCATTCTCTCTACTTAGATGCGGGTACACTCCCTATAAATCCAACCTTCCTAATCCCTAGCTCTTTATCTTTATTAGTACAAAGCGGAAAACGCGGGTGTATGGTTAGATGCAGTGTTATATTGATTTTAAGCCTTTCAGTAAAAAAAGAAAAATGTTTCAGATACCAGTTTATATCATGTCGTATAAAGTTCTGGTAAAATTGGAGGAAATAAATATAAAGCCTATGACCACTGTAAAAAAGAGAAAAAGGTGGGTTGTATTTGAAGCACCACCCCAAAGGGTAAAAATATCAATTTGAGCTCCTGACGCCATAGACTACATATCATACAGCAGCGTGTTGCGGGCCATGTATCAGTCGAATACAGGGGCACCAAATGTAGCATTGGGTGCGTAAAATTGTTTTTATTATTTTAATTTATCATACAGATAGATTATATAAAAAATATAGTGTGTTATTTAAATATATTTATTTATAAATTTAATTTGGGGAGAATTATAGAATAAGAAATCGTAGGCTGTCAATATTTTGTGAAATTTAGTTGCCTAGAAGTCTTCATAACTTTGATATATCTTTAAAATATATTTATAATTTTTCCTATTTTAGATAGGTTTAACATAAATTGAATGAATAAAAACTAAATTTACGTAATTACTTATGGTAGATTAAATTTTATTTTGCTTAAAAATATAAGATTTTAAAATATATCATCACAAAATAAGATATTGTCTGCTTATACATATCAACATTCGATCCATTTTTTATTCTGATGATACGAAAACGTTTCATGTTTTTTGAATGAACCTTCCTCATATTTTTGAAGTTATACTTCTTTAGGCGTGTTATGAAAAAATGATGAGAGTGAAATTTTAAGATGCGCGCGCATCACTGTAACACAAAAGTAACAGGTTGAAGTTAAACCGCTCATTAAGTCTCGAAAAAAAAAGCTACCAACAAAATAGAAATAGAACCTCTGTTAGTCGCGCATGTTGGTAAGCTCGTCGCCTCTGATCACTGTTTTCATATATATAATATTTATCCACATGTTTCTAGTTTCATACAAGTGCGAATTATATATGTGCTAATAAATTATATTCAGTAGTGATTTAAATTGAATATTTTGATTAATATTATTTACTATTCGTAAATATTAGTAAAAAAAATTGTGCTTATAGACTTTTTCAAGTGCTCCAATATAATTGAGGTTAACTATCCGTATGTATTATTTATTGATATAAATTAAAATATTATTTAACATAATTAATACTAAATATTATTAAATTATTTTTTATTTTTTAATGATGCCAAAGAAGTATAACTTCTCACGCGCGTACATAAGTACACACACCCATTTTTTTATTTTACGAATGTATTAATTCTAATAGTGAAATCCTTCAAGTATGAAAAGATTTGAATAACTGACAGAAAAGGTATAGACTAACAAACAAGATGTCAAATATCTTTAGAAAAATAACAATGTGATGTCAAAAAAAAGTCTTAACATTACATTTGTGTGATTTCTGGTTGATACGCGTTTATATTAAGGATGGGTTGATTTGTGATCTCTTTACACGGGTCTGCTGTTTCCGTGAGTTCTTATTGGATGACTAGAATTGGTTTCATTTACTATAATTACGATTATCCTTGGTTCCTATGTTATTCGTGACTTAAGTTTAAAAAAAATTATTGATCAATATAAAACAGTATTTTAATATAGTTGATGAAATTAGTTTTACTATCTTCAATAGACAAATTATTATACTTGACCCAGAGACAAATACATTTATAGTCACTCATATCATAGTAATATGAAAATTATGGAGAGAAAATTGCTTAAGGTTGGTCTGTGAGTGATTTTAATTGGAATATATGGCATAAACCAACATAATAGGACCATAATTAGAATAATTTCTTGAATGAACCAACGTAAACATATCATGGTTGTCATAAGCAAGTGGATTTATTAAGGTTTTTTCACCTTAAAAAGATGCATTAATGATATGTACTAGCTCAAAACCTTTCGAATATTTCAACTAAATGTTTAAAGTTATACTGTAAATCTATTCTCAAACTAATTAACGATTCTGAATAGATTTGACTTGTTGATTGATTATGGTCCTTTAAACACTTAAAACTATTTTAATTTTCACAGAAATATCAAATATCATTTCAGTAAATATTCTAGGTAATAATGAAGTAAGGAGTTGTAATAATTATGGTTAAGACTTAGATAAAATCTTAAGATTAGCAATATAAAGTAAAAGGTTATTTAAAAATTGATGAATTAATGAAATCTTAAATAATATTAAAAAAGTTGAAATTGATATACTTTACTTGTTAAAAACCGCTAAGCTGTGTTTACAACAATCATAATTATGTTAAGATAAGTTTAAAAAATACACAATAACGTCACTGACAACAATTATCAGATCAAAATTTGACGACTAGTCAAAACATACATACAATATCTTAAAATAATTAAAAATATCTAGAACAAAAATTGAGGATAACACAAGTTTTTAATCCAAACACTGATATTGAGTAGTTACATAAAATTAATCTCGTAGGAATAGCGTCTTTCAAAGTGGTACAAAATAATGTGATTGTAAAGTATAGAACTGCGAATAAACTTTGGTAATTAAAAATAAGTTAAGTGTAGAATATAAATAAGTCTTATTATTGTTTAGTCCCATTACTCCTTTTAGCAGATAATCGGTGATTAAAAAAAGCCTATTCAATTCTTGCTGACATGTTTCATTACGATTATACCATAATCATGGCGCAAAGTCGTCTTACGGGTACACAAGTTGTTGTTATGACAAATGCTGAGATTCTACACTTAACTTCTTACATCCGGGTGAAATTCGAACCTCAATAGCTTGATTTCAAGCCCAACGTCTTATATTGTGGGGCAATAACTTTTTTTTAAATTATTTGTTTGGTAATTGTTTTTAAGTCTCCTTTCAAGTTTATGTATCAATAACAACAAAAAAACGTGTTGGTTTTGCCATTTAAAAATGGCGTGTATTATTCTTTTTCACAGCATTTAAAAAAAAAAGTCATCTCACCGTCTATCAAATACAATTTTTTTTTTCTAAACAGGTATGTTAGAAAAAGAGTTTTGTGTTTGGCGCGTATAAAGAATAAAGTAGTTCAAGAAATTGTGAATCATGAAACTTTCCGCAACTCATTTCTAATAAAATTCCTGTCATTATAACAGATACGAAAGTACAAACGTACAGGAACGCGCGGCCTCACGGCGGTTTTTATCTCTGTGTGACGAGGAGTGACGTTACAGAGAAAAGTTTCCAATGATAAAAAAAAAAAAGACTTTGTCCCAGGAAAACGATGGGTGTAATTTTAAAAGGTAATAACCACGCTAGCTACTTTGAGGTTTTAGTTAAAATCTAAAATAACGCATAACATAAGCTTGTTTAATTATGATATATCTTATTATTTATTCAAACCATACAGAGATTATTTCTACTGAAATTTACTGAAGGAAGTTTTCTAAATATTTTATTTAACGTTAAGCCTCTTTACTGATTTCTTAAAGTGACACCAATTTAAAGCAATCAAGAGAGGTAATCTGAGGAATAGCAGTAGTATTCGTCTAGAGAGAGGGTGGTAAAACCACAGTAAGAACCATACTGAGGGAAGCAACATTGAAGCATATAAATAAGATATCAAACTATAACATATTTATTTTTGCAGCGGGCATAAAATAAATTATTTAAACCTTAATTTATAAGTTTTGTTAAATATTTGGTTAAACAGGTTTTTCATAACAACATTTAACGTGATAACATTTCTAATTTTTTTAAGAATTTCTTTCGTTTTAAAAACAAATTATAAAAATGTAAATATTATATTTAAGGATGAACTAAAAATGTATGTTTTCTTGTTTGAATTTTATTCGAAAAGGTGTAGCCTGTTTTTGATATATTATCCCTACAATTCACCCTCATCATACTATTCCATTGTATTAAATTATGTCACTATTGTCCAGCACTCTGGCATTATAACCTGATAATATAGAATTGGTTTGTTTTTATTATATTAGGAGTTAAATATATCAGAACTAAAGAATCAATTAGCCGAAGATAATATTTATGCTTTTTATTGAGGAACTCTCCATCAAATATCATATTCTGAAAATAGAAAAATGACACCTTGATACGGGAATTGAACCCGGGACCTTTGGCTTTGTACAACAATGCTCTAACCACTAAGCTACCCAGGAGTAGTCCCGTGCTCAGGGTCATTCTTCACTCAAATTTTAAGACAGAGTCTATGATGGACGTGTGGAAATCGTCTGCTTCTAAGCTATCAGATAACGCAGCCACCTTCGACTTGGTCCTGGGTTCTATTCACGTGTCAAGGTGTAATTTTTCATTTTTCAGAGTATATGCTTACTTAATTAAATGAAAAGTTCGTTCTTATAATTTTAAGGAAAATTAAGTTTGAGGGTTTTAGTGTTATGTTTGTTTTTATGTAAATATTTTGAAACGCGTGGTCCAAATTTCAAGTTATTTCAGTCTTGTTTGCCAGTGAATATTAGGCCGGGGTTCGTATTCCAGAAAGATGCAACGAGAGTAATTTTACATATCAAAATTACAAGTTTTAAGAGGAGAAAATACACACCACATACATTTTATCAGAACAACAACATTTGACCCGCTTCTGTGGTCACGTGGTCTAACGCATTACTCTCGTGTTAGACTAGACTCCTTCGATGAAAATGTGGGTGCATTTCCTCTCAATTCAACCTTCCTAATCTCCAAACCATTAGTGTTATTAGTATATATGTGAATAACCTTAATGGGTAGTAAAAAGCAGTGCAAGAACACCAGGAAATAATTTTTGTTAAAAACATATTTTAAATATTACAGAAACATACCTTTATAATGCATTTTATATTATAATTAAGGGATCATGATTGTATAACAGATGGCAGCACTAACTAAATTAAAGGTAATACGGTACTTCCTCCTCTTCCCTTGTACCCTCCACATGTGATGTATCCATGGGTTTTTTTCCATCCCCTATTTCCCCTGTACCATGAATTAATATCTATCAAGTCGTTAAATAACCTTTTTCTTGAATCTTATGGACTAAACACGATCAGATATTAATGGACATATATGACGTTTAAAAACAGATAATACATACACCTTCACGTATTCATACGTCGAGTCATGTGATCTTTAACTGTTATTTTTGATAGATATATATTCCTTTAACTGACCTCATGGTATAGTGGCCCCTTCCCCACCTGCTGACGTAGAATTCCCGGGTTTAGTTCCCGGCTAGTACCTCGGGATTTTTACTCGAAAGGGGAATAATTCCCGCCATCAGGGTTTGATTAGTTAGACTTAAGTTAGGTTAAGAACGTCATTGGTTCCAACTCCGTCATACTCACTATCACCCTCACTTCATCTATTCAGGACATAGAAAGAGCTTCAACGGAAAGGATGTACTATTAGTACATTCAGGGATCCCCTGGACAACGGTACATTAGTACGGGCTAATCTTTAGGCAAACTAAGCTTCTGATTGTTATAACACAGACACGCCATTATCATCATCATCATCATCTATTCCTTTAAAACAATAGTAATAATGTAGTAAAATGCTATCAATATCAATAGAAAGAAATAAGTTTAATTATTTTTTAGGTACTCATAATGTTCATTCACAATCAAATCAAGGTATAGCTTATTTATTATTAATTCGAGGTATTTAACGGTTAAGACTGATTATATCATCATACGACTTATAAACTAACTTAGAGCAAAAACAAATACAACAGTGAGGACCCCAGCCGTAAATTCATCATTGTTATAACGTTTTTGAACTAATCGCCCCACGTTGGGCACCAATTATTACGATATGAAATGTTTTGAAATAAAAGCTCATTACATTGGGAGAGAACCTTAATTTACTCAGTGAACATTTTTTCATCCATGTCAATAATCGAACCCGGGACCCTTCACTTAATAGGTAGAAACGTAACTGACTGAGTTAAGATGTCGGAGCTAAAATCTATTTTTTTTTAATAAACACGTCAATTAGAGATTGCTCAAGAGATTATCATGAACCTGTTTACAGTTATCTCATGAGATAGTTCTTATCACCTGACGCAATCAAATTACTTATTGGGTAATTGATCGATCGCGTAGATTAAAATCATTATACAATCCCCCCTCATTAAGACATTTTGGCTATAGCTAAGTCTGGTCCAAATACCAGCTACAGTCCAGTTTTCATAATATAATGGCCTTGTAGAAAATGCAAACATATTTCTTTGGGACCAACATAAATAACATATTAAAATATTTATTACCAGTGCTATTTTACAGATACTGATAATATATATTAAAAATGACAGCCACAGAACATATAATTTGACATTTAGATGTATGTAAATAGATCTAGTAACTTCTCTAGCTATCAGATAATGTTCTTTTTATGAAAGTAGATCTAGTGACCGTTCTGTTATATAAAGTTCTTAGTATGAAAGTAGATCTAGTAACTATTCTAGCTGTCAGATAAGTTTCTTCCTATGAGAGTAGATCTAGTAATTGTCCTATATGTCAGATAAGGTTCTTCCTATGAGAGTAGATCTAGTAACTGTTCTAGCTGTTAGATAAGGTTCTTCCTATGAGAGTAGATCTAGTAACTATTCTAGCTGTCAGATAAGGTTCTTCCTATGAGAGTAGATCTAGTAACTGTTCTAGCTGTCAGATAAGGTTCTTCCTATGAGAGTAGATCTAGTAACTGTTCTAGCTGTTAGATAAGGTTCTTCCTATGAAAGTAGATCTAGTAACTATTCTAGCTGTCAGATAAGGTTCTTCCTATGAAAGTAGATCTAGTAACTGTTCTAGCCGTCAGATAGGGTTCTTCCTATGAAAGTAGATCTTGTAACTGTTCTAGCTGTTAGATAAGGTTCTTCCTATGAAAGTAGATCTAGTAATTGTCCTATATGTCATATAAGGTTCTTCATATGATAATTCGACTGTAACACCAAGTCACCCCTTGCTACCAACTACCGTAGTTTTTAATACATCACCGGGCCATTACGGGATAACAGTAGAAGAGATAACGTCTAGTTAATGTAGTCTGTTTTCACAATAATAATACACCAAGCTATTATTGATAAAACATCAATCAACAATGTTTAGTCCCCGGTGACGTCTGCGGGCTTACTAAGTGTGGGCAGGGGGACAAATTTCTAGGGGGAACATATGTAATGTGCTGGAATGTAATCCCTAGTCTTGACCAGTACATTAGAGACACGCAAATTCAATGGATATTTTGCGTGAGGTCACAAATGTGATTAATAAAGAAATGTTTGCATTAATTAATCAATAATGAACTTTTTATTTCAATTTCTTATAATAGAACTAGTTTTGTAGAAATAGTGAAAAGATTCCACTTCGAATTGATTTCGGTGGACTTGGGGTAAAGTGCTTGCCTCGGGATCCGATGTTCGCGAGTTCAAATCCAGCTGGGCTTGACGTATTTTTCTTGAGGGATAAAACTCCGTAGCACAACTTCCTTCGGAGGGAAAGTAAGGCTGTCGGTCTTATGTATATTGTGGACATGTAAAATAACTTTGGAAGGTATGTTAGAATACCTTTTCTGGCAAAATTTGTACACCCTTTCATTCTCACTTATTGGAAATTATTCTTGAATGTTGATATTATCAGGCAGTTCAAAAAGTGAACATTAAATAAATCAAATAAATCAAAATAAAATTAACTTCACTTCGAGATAACGTTGGATTTAAACATGTTGTAAGTTCCCTTATAAATTAAAAAAAAATTGTCTTGCAACATTTATTTTTTGATTGCATCATATCTAACCACATGTTAGGCTTACACGCCTATGTCCTAATTACTCTCTGGTGTTAGCAATGAATTAGGTTACATTTAGAGGAATTATAACCGCATTTGCGTGGAGGGAAAGTGGAAAACCAATTAGTATAAAAGCTAATCTCAGTACGACCAACCGTAATCGAATCTCGATTTACTCGTAATTAGCGAGAGTGACGCCTTAAACCATTCTGCCACTGAAGTGGGTTTCTCACAATTCTGTTTACAGAAAAAACTGTTTTGACGGATTTATTTCAAACTTCAAAAAATTGATCATTTGATCCCACCATGGTGCCTATGATATCCATTTTTAAAGCAATGGTAAAAAAATAGCATTTAGATGTAATTTTAGAAGGAAATATTTGTTTAATTCGGAACGAATCCATTGTTAATTTTAATTTCAAGTTTGTACAAATTTCAAACCTAACTCAACGACCTTTATTGAATAACCGGATATGCCAAGAATGACAAAGTTAGTTTTACTGACGTGTGGTAAAAGATAAAGCTGGGAATTCTGAACTGGTGGCGAGCGGGTTGCCTAGAATAGGGGATATATTGGCTTGAACGTTTCGGTGTGGACAAAGTAATCTCATAACATCCTGAATGACTGATTAAAATCTGACATTTTCAAGGAATTATTTTTTTGTTCAAGTTTTATATTTATGTTTAAATGTTTTTTTCTTGTATGTATAGAGTGTGTATGTGCCTTTTATACACCATATATAAAATGTGTTTTTATTATGTAGTATATTTTGAGGATCTGCATAGATATTCATTTAAAAAAATAGAAGGATAAACCAAATTTTGGATATTTCAATATATTTTTTTAGATATACCTTTGACTTTGAACTAAAAAAAGTTTTGTTGTACTATATTATCAATAAAAATTATTATCAAACGCTTTTAATAAAACCTCCAGCCAATATTTTTAATAAATAACCTTCTAATGTCTTCCAGTTAACTACACTCCAATCAAAGATGAGCTATAGCTGAAAAGTGATTTTCCAAAAATTTGAAAATTATATATGAAATACAGTTTTGTCATACCACCTCCTTACCACCCGTCTGGACTACACACATATTTACATTATTTCTATAGAATGAGGAAGGTACATATTAAAGGAAATGTAACAACATTTTCGTGGACAATAACGTTACAAACCATTTAGGAAAAAAAAGTCTTCAGTATCACTGACCGGGATTCGAAGCCTAACCTTCCTGTCAAATGCCAACTAGAACAAACAAGGTTTTACCGCCTCAACCCGCACGCCCACCGAAACGGGTGATATAGTACCGAGTATTCCTCCGACCAATGTCACTAACACCTGCAGGTGTGGGTGCAAGGATAGAGTACACGACTATAACGTGATAGGTCAGGATTTGACAGCGGTTAAATGAAATACTGGTCGTTTTTTTATGTGTCGTAGTTTTTAACACCCGTCTATGTCATTTCTTTGTTTTTTTACATTCTAGACCTTTAATTACATTTAATATTACAACCTTGCCCGTATCGGTGGTATAGTGGACTAACGTCATTATTATATTAGACTAAAATGCCAGTGACAGAGAGATCGGTGTTCGAATCCAAGTTAAGCGCACTGAGGTTCCCTTTCCCCTTAAATTTTTATTTTACGTCCAAGCAGATGCAGTATCTTTCTTTTATCTATTTAATTTAAAAACATCAAAAATTAAACACATAATTACACTCATATTTTTTTTTAATTGCTCAAACTATTAGTTAAGATATCTCAAAATCAGGCGGAAAAAAATGGAACTAAAATAAATTAAAATTGTATTTCATCCTTTTGGGATGAAATTAGGCCTTCCTTTTGGGGATGAGCGGGAAAATTGAAAAAAAAATCTGCCAAATAGTGCATTGCGGTATAACACAGTAATAAAATGTTATTAATATATCATATGTATTGGAGGAACCATTGTACAATAAATAAAACCTCTGCATGAAAACCAACACAATGTTTTCCTCATTAAACTCCCATTATTCTTAATACGAGGAATGATCGAACTGTTTCACCAAGACGTGGTTCTCGAACAAACTAAACATGACAATATCTTGATTACAATATGACTTGTAGGTCCTTCCTTGTGTTATACATATGTTAACCAAACAACCCTGAGATCTCCCACCCACTACCACCCCTCGCCCACCCCCACCCAGTCACCCCTTAACCCTGCTTGGATAAGCAAACTAGACTTTCGTTTTGGAGAAGTCGGTGACGTCAGCAAACACTAGCGAACTCCGGCGGAGAAGATCAACACTAGAGTCGGAACGCTATTTGGGAATCACTTTTGGGCTTGTTTATTTGCTTGGATGGAGTCAACCCTTCTTATAATATGATGCCAGCTTCCACAATCTAAACTCACAATTTTGGCAGTTTAAAAAAAAAATCATATATATTTTTAAGTATCACGTCTTACTACTAGTTCCAATAATAATACACATATGCCCCAATTAGTATAATGTGTTAAGGATGAAGAAAGTTGAATTTATATTAAATGTACCAGCATTTGCGTGGAGAGAGTGGAAAACCATTTAGAAATATCACCTCGATAAAGCTGGTCTAGGATTCAAAACTTAACCTCACCGTCAGCAGCAAACAATACCATAATAATGAGCTTATCTTTAAAACCGGGTATTAGGAAATATTCTAGTGAAATATTTGTTAGTTATCAATACATGTAAACACTCATCTTAAAATAAACATACATACACACCTAATCATGCCTTTCCCTCAAGGGGCAGGAAAGAAACTGTGCATATAGCTCAATAAACAACTCCGTACTTAATCCGTCCTCACTAACTTTCTCCACACTTCCCTATCCTTGAATACTCCCTTCGCTTAAATAGCATCCATACACTGAGTCATACATGATCTTTTATTATTTAAACACTTAATCTTTTTCTTTTCCATACATTCATCTACCACATTTACCACGTCTTACATGGCCTACCCCTTCCTTTTGATCCACACACTCTACCTTCATATATTTGCTTCGTCACTCATCCTCTCAACATCCCCAAATCAACTTAAGACACTTCTTTCACATTGATCTATTGGGTTCCCCTTCAAATCACACTCCTTTGGCATCCATTCATTACATTCATTCCAGCAATACGCGTTTTTACACGTACATTTCTTAGATATCTCATTCCAACAGCATTCACCATGCTCTCGTGGACAGTGGCGGCTCGTAGCTAAAATTAGTGGGGGTGCTGCTAACACGGGAAGACAAACCGTGCATTTTTTACTTCACAGCCGCAAAGCCAACTTTTCCGTTGATACCATTCTGAATTAAAGCTACGAATATATTTCCTGTTGATTTTGCCTGGTTGAGATATTAGAATATCAGGTGTTGAACGACCTCTTTTCTTAACTGTAACTTTATCATGGAGAGATAGCTGTGAAAACTTAAGCTGTTGAAGTTCACTTACAGTCACAGAACTTATTTCTTGGAGATGCAAGGTTATGGTTAAGGTTTTTGTTAAATAAAATAATCGAAAAAAAATGGATCAAATAGAATAGCTGGACGTAGAAAAATAATCTAATTCTACACTTTATCACATTCAAGAATATGGTGCGCAGTTTTTAAGTACAACACATGTTGAGTAAAAACCACTTCCTTCCACCATCACGCCAGAGCCGGCACTGCGAGAGCAACAGTGCTCTCTCTACCTGGCAGTCCCACCTTTCTCCCCACCCCCTTCCTATGTGCGCATGCGCACAACAGTGAAACACCACGTCACTGACACTGTGAAGCGCACAGTTCCATACAAAGATATTTGTATTTTTTTCATAAACTGGGGGATGGCTACTTAACTACTGACATTAAGCTTAAGGAATATATATTGTACTACAAAAATAAAGAAAGAATTAACGAAAAAAGGAGTCATTATATTAAATGTTATCGATAATATCAAGTGGAAATATGGGATGCTGCAGTTCCGCAGTGCCTATACACGAGTCGCCACTGCTCTTGTGTTCTCTTGACAAACCTGCTCTTCATATCCATAAAACAATGTTGGTGTTAACAAACTTTTATACAGTACCATGTTTTCCTCTTACAATACTACATCATTCTTTACAATAATCTAGAGACATTCCAACTACTCTCAGAGATGCAGTCACCCTTTTGTTGATTTCACCATCCACCCTACCATTTTTGTAAAACATTCTGTCAATCATTTACTTGATCTACCATTGTTCCATTTGTACTAAGCTGACAGTTATTTCCTGACCTTCCCTTACCAAAAACTATAACCTTAATTTTGTAAACTTTTTACGAAGATCCATTCCGTATGACACCACAGCTACATTTTCGTGAAGGGAGAGAGGAATCATGAAGATCCCCCTTGGATTCAAAATCTAGCTTTCCCGTCACAATAATAACCATGAAGATCCCCCTCTTTAAACCCGCCCTGGGTTCAAAATATAGTCTTCCCGTCACAATAATAACCAGATGAAACAAGATTGACAAGTTTTTTTCAGTGTGCCTTAAGTTTCAGGAATCATTAGAGTCGGTCTCGTTTAGTATAAAATGTATGGATTTTATGTTTTGCAAAACGTAGACTTTAATATTCACACTTCACTGTGACTTTCCTCCCAGCTTAAGATGGGATGATGCTGATTGCATCTTAAGGGCAGTATTTTGCAGTTTTTAAAGCAAAACTTTCTTAGGCGAATTAAATCAAATATTACTTCAGTATAAACATAACAGTTTAATTTTATACACATCGTGTTATCAACAGTTGTTGACTATCCGTCAAAGTTGTCTTGGAGTTTGATGATAACTTTTGCTTTTAATGTTCTTTAAATTGAAAAACTACTTATGAACACGGGAATGGAACCCGGGACATTTGGCTTAGTACGCCGATCCTCTAACCATTGTGCTATCCAGGAATCGTCCTGTGCCCAAGGCCATTCTCCGATCAAATTTTAAGGCAGAGTCTGTGATGGACGTGAGAAAATTGTCGGCTAAATATGTGTTTCTTCATTTAAAAAGTTTTCCATCAAATGCTAATAAGCTCATAATGACTATTATTCAAAAACTGTTGATATCACCATGAGAAAATAAATAAATTATGTTTTTTTTTACTGAAGCAATATTTTAATAATTTTGTTTGAACACAATTATTATTATTATTATTATTATTATTATTATCTTATTTTCTCGTGTAAATTTATATATTTGTAAGGTATTTGTGTACTTTTCAATGCTGGCCTGTTATAAGTCTTGAGACTGCCAGTACTATAATAAAGGAAATTGAAATGGAATTATTATTATTATCACCGCGTCTTATTAGCCGCTCGGGTTATACGCACTTACGCTAATGTGTAATGGTAGGGTGATTGTGAGATGAAATGGAGGACCTACAGTTTAACGTGTGATCCGAACCACGGTGGAGGCCTAGCATTCCTCACATTCACAAGTTGTGATTAATACACGTCTTGTCAGAGGTGAAGGAAGGGTTTGGCAATCAGATAAATCTGTGCNATTCACAAGTTGTGATTAATACACGTCTTGTCAGAGGTGAAGGAAGGGTTTGGTAATCAGATAAATCTGTGCCGGGACCGAGGATTGAACCCCAGACCCCCAGCACAGAAGTCTGGCCACCTTACCCCCTAGACCACCAGGTCATCCCCAACAAGATTATTAGCTATGAAAATTGAAAAAAACAATACTTATTCTCACGTTCCCCTTCCATCGCACTTTAATTCGGATCATCTTTTAAGTCACATCTGTTGAGTAGTCTGGTGTGTTGATACAACAGAGGTATTGCAGTAAAGAGCTTTAAAAGTTCTTTGTTCCCTCTCTCTTGCGTAAAGCTGTTTGAACATTATTTTTTTTTACTCTGAAAGTTTGTTGTTCTAACCAATGGAACGAGGTATGAAGAAAACATAGTGTATCCCTGTAAAACGCTTTCCTCTTCCTCCCCATTCCTTTATTTCCTCTTTCTTCTCCTCTCTGGGTATCTGAGGATCAAGTCAAACTTTGCACTCACATAGATACAAAATGAAGTCATTCTCCAAGATAACACTTCTAACGTCACGCGGTAGTATCCATCCCGTAGTCCTTAGTTCAGATCTTGACCAGGTCAGTTTATATCCCGGCACTGAATTTAAATATTTAAAGATATCATGTTCGAGCTCCAGGTAGTTTCATGTTCCCTTCCAACGATTGGACTAGGTTTGATTTAAATTAAAGATAACAGATTAATATTTAGGGTGGATTTCTTTCTTTCTGATTCAGATTATCATTTGAAGAATAAATATAATAACGGAAGTAGAGTTGGAGCGACCAGTTCATATCCAACGCTTTGATTGCGAGAGGGCCAAACACACTATCTGTGTGATTGTGTGATTGCGATTGTCTCTAACATGGAAGCCCCCGAGGTCTGCTTACAACCCCCGCCGTGAACTAGGTAATGTCCACGCCTCTTGGGCAACTTCCCTTGTTAAAAAGAAATCAAACCAAAATCACTTTCACTGTCTTAAGGTGCGGCCAAAGGGAGCGCAAGTATTTTTACAGTTTTTAGAGTATTGGAATTTTTTGGACAAAATAAATAAAATATTTCTCCAGTATCAACATAGAGTTTTGTATTCCGCACATTCTAATATCAACAGATCTTGAATATCTGTCAAGTGTATCCTAGAATTTTGTCAAAACTTTTTCTCTTTATTAAGAAAGTATTGACCAAATTCCAGGACACCCTTGACAGAGATCCAAGGTTTGTTGATATCAGCATGTTCAGAATACAAAACTCTATGTTGATACTGGAGAAATATTTTATTTATTTTGTCCAAAAAACTTCAATTCTATAAAAACTATAAAAATACTTGCGCTCCCTTAGGCCGCACCTTAAACTGCAACATGGGACAGGGAAATATTTTAAAAACTGTCTTGTGTTCTTTACTGTTAGCCTTATTGTATGTAAACATCGTAAATACTTGTAAAACAATCACTATTTTTATATTGGACTCAGTTTTCGAAATCGAGAACAAGTGACACCCTAATAAGTCCTTCGCTGTAACACATAAATCCTGCTAAAGTTATCAGATGTTACACTTCACACTTGGTGAACATATTGATCCACACATACACAATGTATGTTGACTACTGAACGTACATGTTCATTAAAACTAGAGGAGGAAATCTGTTTGAACGGCTGAACAATTTCCACGATATCAGATCATGCTTGTGATCCCATAATGCTTCACGAGACGAACCAAAAAAACAGTCATCTACTTTTTTTCTTATTTTCGGGTGGGTGGATAAATATTATACTCTACTCTAACTATATAAAGAGAAAGTATTGTAATCGTGGAAAATTTCAACATCGAGATTGTGATAAATCTTTAATCTCCTAGTGTCACCAAAATTTAAAAAAAAATAAAGTGGATTTTACAATTCTGTCTGTCTGGTCTGTTCATGGGTTTGGATCCGAAAGGTTTGAAGGATTTTAATTTGTATCTTTTAATTTGGTTTTCATCACCGCGTCTTACGAGCTGTTCAGGTTATATGAATATATGATAATTACTCTAATGGGGCAGGGGTGAGGAAGAAACCATTTGAGAGTTAATAGGAAATATACCAGCATTTGCGTGGAAGGAGAGTGGGAAATATTCGAAGAAAAACTATCCTTAATATAACTGACCCAGGTTCAAACCCCGATCTCCCCGTCATTAGCAGACGTGTCTGCCACGAGAATAACACCTTTGACCATTCGGTCACTGAAATGGGTATTTCAATTATATCTACACTTTTGTATAATACTAATAGAGTAACGATGAGATATGATATAATTTATAAGAAACGTACCCACATTTGCGTGTAAGGCGAGTAAGAAACCATTTAGAATAATAAATACATCAGTACACAAGATTGGTATCCAAACCACTTATTTCCTCGTCACCATAAAATATAAATAAAACTATCGTTTAGAACACACCATTGCTCGAAAGTGAAAATACAAATCGCAGAACGTTTATCTCATATTATTTTGGAACTCTTAAAAGTTATACAAAATGTCCGTTCAGTTTGTATCCGGGCGTAGCCGTCTGAAATAATGTGATTATAATGGAACTGTTGTTCAACTTCTAATAAGGTTTCTTGCAATTAGCGAAAGACCACGATCATCAATGACAATAGCTTGCTAACAGATCAGACACGATCACGTGAGTAGTTAGCGATCGACTCCTAAAGTTACTGTAGTGTAAATTTGGTGATAAGGTAGGTTCAAAATCTATTTTATAAGACAATAATAATTGCTCTCTCTATTAACAATATCAACAGACTGTATTAACCTGCATGAGTGGCCAAATGGTCTAAGGCAGCGCTTTTAAACCAATGCGCCACGGCACACTGGTGTGAGCGATGGTTTAGCAGTTGTGGCACGGCACACTAGTGTGCTTGATGGTTCAGCAGGTGTTTTTTTTTGTTTTGTTTTTTGCAATTGAACTTTTCAACACAATTTTAGTACTTTTTTTAATGATAAAATCTCTCCTTAAAAATCAGATGATGTGTCTTGACAATTTTAGCGGCTTTTTGACTGTGCCGTGAGTTGAAAAATGTTGGAAATCGCTGATCTACGGTTTTACTCTTGCAATAGACTGGACTGTTGAAAAGGGGGAAATCGCGATTCGAATCGCGGTTTGGGTGTACTGAAGGTAATATTAAAGTAAAAGTATTATTATCTTTTTAGGCTCTTTCTATGATAATTGTACTTCACTTTGTTTTTTATTTCATAGAGTCTTACTACCCAACCAATCTAACCACATTTAGTTACACTAAATGAGTAGAGATGAGGAAGGTGTTTTAAAAAAAAATGAACTTGCTTTTGTGTAGAAAGGTAGTGGGAAATAATTTAGGATAAAGCTTCTTCACTTCACCTAAATGGAATTAAAAACACTCAGTTTTCCCGTAACTAGAAAAAAAATCATTTATTTAACAAACAATTCCTAAACTAAATGATTATATCAGCTACACGACCTCTTTACTAACTTAAATCTAGAACGGACACAACATCAAGCACCCCGACCGTTAGTATATCACTGTGAAAGGTTAAACCCACATTTCACCAATGATAAATTTTTCAGCCATGCCGAGAATAAAACCAGGGACCCTTAGCTCAGAAGATAGATACACTACCCACTGAGCTAAGGTGCCAGACTAACTCCTAGAAGAAAAAAACCTGATTAAAAACCCTTGACGTTTTGGTCCACGTTACTAACCGATGCGGTAAATTTCACTCCGGCCTAGTCCTAATCCTTAAAACCATTAATTAGCGTAATTAGTACACAATTCATATAACCCGAATGGGTGACAACATGTAATGCTATTAAATATTGTAGTAAATTTAGTCCAGAGGCCGTTTTAGCTAATTTTTCTATGATTATTTAAGTTTGTATAATGAGCTTACACGCCCTAATTGTAGGTATAACAAATATGGAAACAGTCAGTATTCAATAAACCATACGTTGGTCTTAGTAAATTGTTTACAAACAACACAAAAAAAAACGACTAACGGTATTGTTTTACATTTAACACCACCATGTATCTTCACAAACTATAAATGGCGGAGAATCTCAGACTCACTGAAACCTTTGATTAATATATAGTAAAAACAATCATTTGATATTGATTGAATGGGTTTATTTCAGTTCGTGTCTTTGAGGGGGTTAAAAATCCTAATATACTTTAAAAATGCATTACGTTAAAAGGTGAACGTCTCCTAGACGAATAAGGCGATCAGATTAGTCAAAGCTCAGGATGAACTGAGACTTACAATGGTCGACTGTTTCCATCCTACTCTGAACAGAGATTACATGTTGAGCGGGAGATTCGCAATTCTACATTTACAGTAGACCGAGAATACATGTTGAGCGGGAGATTCGCAATTCTACATTTACAGTGGACCGAGAATACATGTTGAGAGGGAGATTCGTAATTCTACATGTAAAGTGGACCGAGAATACTTGTTGAGAGGGAGATTCGTAATTCTACATGTAAAGTGGACCGAGAATACTTGTTGAGAGGGAGATTCGCAATTCTACATGTACAGTGGACCGAGGTTACATGTTGAGAGGGAGATTCGTAATTCTACATGTACAGTGGACCGAGAATACATGTTGAGAGGGAGATTCGCAATTCTACATGTACAGTGGACCGAGAATACATGTTGAGAGGTAGATTCGTAATTATACATGTACAGTAGACCGAGAATACACGTTAAGTGAGAGATTCGCAATTCTACATTTACAGTGGACCGAGAATAAGATTGACATGCGCACGATGGAGGAATATTGAGAATTCTTTGGGAAAAAAAGCACCAAAATAACTATTTTTTAATGTACACTCAGCTTAATCTGAGATGTAGCAGTCTTGCATTGACTATTTACACTATGGCCCTACCTTATATTAAGCTGCACCATAGTGTAATCAGTCAAGGTAAGACTGCTACCTTACTTGGGCCCACTATGGTGTGGCTTAAAAGCAAAAGGTCCATAGTGTAATCAGTCAAGGTAAGACTGCTATCTTGCTAGGTTCCATTATAGTGTGGTTTATAAGCAAAAGGTCCATAGTGTAATCGGGAAAGGTAATACTACTTAATTTCTGGTTAAATGAAAGGTACTTGTAGTGAACATACTAAATGGCCAATGTTGGCCTAATGCTTGTGACCAAGGCAAGCCCGGTACAACAGCACTGTAGGCCTACTACGGTAGTAAATTGTTTCATCCTATTCAGAGGACCTTTGATGTCAAACACACTTCCGTTAATTACATTTTAGAGGGTTGATTGGTCAAATGGCTAGTGAGAGGGAGGGAACATAAAACAAAGTCCAGGAGTGTTTGTGTCTGTCTATTAACAAGCAGCCCAATTAGGCCATCACTGGATATCATCACTGGTTACTATCGGGGAACAGCGTTGTCACTCTCTTGTTTTCGTGTGGATAATCTCCCCTCTAATATAAGACAAGTTTTGCAACACTGGTAAGTCGATGTTGCCAGTAGCTCCTTCTCTACCCCAGCACACCACCTTCAGACATAACTGTGAACGAGGAGATTTGGCAACAGTTTCATGAGATGGAGCTAAGATAAAGCTTTCCTCCATATCTGTGGCTTCACACAATCGCAGAAAAACTAGCGCAGAACAGAAACGTGATCACATGACGAGCTCTAAGCCAATCACAAGATTTACGACTGATCAGCGCGAGTTCATCTCATCTCTACTTCCACCGCTCTACCTGAGATGTTCGGCACGAACCAATCAAATCTCAGAATCAACCATCTCAAATCAGTGCGTATGTTCATTTGTCAACGCATGCACTGTAGAGCTAACAGCAAGCAGACAGCTTCGTTTGCTGTTGTGAGGAGATTTGACATAATCCGTTAATGTAAAGCGTGTGTGTTTCTGTATTGGATTGTGCCACAGTCATTTGAAAACATCTGTCAGGAAAATGATTTAAAATATATGTTTACATACTAATTTAGCGTTGCAATGCATCATGGGTAAACATACAGCGTGTGAATTGCTGCGCTAATCGGGCATATTCTGCTTTCTATTTTCGGTGACTCAAGCTTTATAGCTCGCACTCTCCAGTGGGGGTGCACTCCACTGGAGGGGAAGGGCTCGCACTCTCCAGTGGGAGGCGCACTCCACTGGAGGGGAAGGGCTCACACTCTCCGGTGGGGGTGCACTCCACTGGATGGGAAGGGCCTGCACTTTCCGGTGGGGGGTGCACTCCACTGGGGGGGAAGGGCTTGCACTCCCAAGCCAAATGAACAACTACAGCAATGGTTCCCAAACATTTTAAATGGCGTACCACCCCAACAATGCCGGTAATTTGGCGCACCACCGGGATAATTATGAATATTTACTCTCTAGGTTCAGCTTTAACGGTTCCCCACGAACTGGGCGCCTGTTTGAGCTTGAACCAGTGTTACCGACCGGGCTGTAGATTTGGTACGCCAAGCCTTCGGATTTGACTCCTTTGTATTTCTTCTGTCCGAGTCAGACTCTTTCAGAAAAATGTTAATTAGTACTAACAAACTAATTGCAGTAACATTCATGACGTCATAGAAGGAAAGGATGAGGGAAATAGGAGCTTAGGAAGGAGGAGGATTCAAATACTGGATGATTGAAGGAAAGAAGAAATTCTGGGAGCTGAAGGAGGCAGAGGACAGGACACGTTGGAGGTCTAAGTTAACTGACCAAAGAGATTGACCTGTCGTAAGACAGAACACTTAATAATAATTATAATAATAATATTCAATTTATGTTGATTGGTTTAGTGCTTACCACGATTTCGGGATAACTGTATATTTACACCAATGGTTTAAGAATAATGAAGTTAGAACGTAGATTAAATGTACCTGCATTTGCTTTGAGGTAAAGTGGGAGGGATCTCTAGGAAAAAAACTCAGTTCCCTCAACCAAGATTCGAATCCCATTATTGGAAATCCAGTGTATAGTGAGAACGACGCCTGAGATCATGAAACCGACGTCGATGATATTATTGGAGTTTATTTCTTAGGACATTTATTATAGTTGGTCTTTTAACATCCCACTGACAAGTTAAATAATCTAATAAAGTGTACTGTCATCTGCTGGCAGGTATTTACACAGACAATCAGGCACGCCCTATAATTGAGAGGCGTTCAACCCTTTGATCGTAATTAAATGAGCGATCACCCTGACCTCTAATGCCTATCTCTGAAACTGACAAGAGCTTCCGTCCAGGTGCCATCTTGACTCAGCCATGTTCAGACACACAACTTTATTACGTCACTTGGGAACCGACTGTGCACGTGTTACATCGCCATTAAAAACCCGGGAGAGATTCTTTAAATGTTTTTATCACCTCATCTTACTACCTGCTCAGGCTATACGCATGATAATCACTCTAACAGGAAGGATGAGGAGGGACTAGTTTTAGTGGTAGTCTACCGGCATTCGTGTGGAAGGAGAGTGGGAAACCATTTATGATAATTATTATTATCATCTTGTCCTACTACCCGTTCGGGTTATACGCACTTACACTAATGTGTAATGGTAGGGTGATTGTGAGATGAAATGGAGGACCTACAGTTTAACGTGGGATCCGAACCACGGTGGAGGCCTGACATTCCACACATTCACAAGTTGTGATTAATACACGTCTTGTCAGAGGTGTAGGAAGGGTTTGGTAATCAGATAAATATGTGCCAGGACCGAGGATTGAACCCCGGACCGCCAGCACAGAAGTCTGGCCACCTTACCTCTAGACCACCAGGTCACCCATATATGAAAAAATAACCTCAATTGACCCGACTGAAATTCAAACCCCGTTCTTCCCTTCTTCAGCAGGCAAATCCAACGTGAGAGTGACGCCTTAGACCGTTCAGCCACCGAAGTAGGTTTTGTTAAGGGACGTAAAGTATAGCCAAATTTTAGTTTTTACATTTTTAACGATAACTGTTTTATTTACTATTTTATTATTTCATATGTAGTTTTTTAAACAACTAAAGAAGTGACCTTAAAGTAGGACCACAGGAAGACGTTTTAAGGTCATTCACCCACATCGGTGAGTGGTCGCACTAAGTATCAACCTCGTCAAGTAAGATCTTTCAGTTGCAGCTTAAATCGCAGATATTCTCCTTAAGAAAGTTTCCCTTTTTTATTCCCTCAAATGCGGATACACTACTACCATTTTAGTGTAATTAACACACGTGCTTCTATCCATGAAGGGTTGCAAGACTTCGATCAAAATAATAATAAAGTAACGTTGCCCGTCTTCAAATTATTGAATTTGGTGGTGACAGGATGTCAAGGTTCAAATCTCGGCCAGTAGAGGGGGGGATTTTCCATGTGTTTTTTATAACGATGGTTTTACCATTCCCTCTCCAAGATAATGGGGGTACATTTCCTCAAAACCTTTCCTTATCCCTTTAATATATGTTGTCTTAGCTTTTATAATAATAATTTTATAAAGAGCGAATTCTCAAAATATCTAATAGTGATATAGTTTTGTCAATTTTTTTTTCTATAAAGGGCGAAATAAATAGGTGTGAGTTCATTATAAATACAATACGATTGGTTAAGGTGAGGTGGAATGGCACGTGATAAAAGGCCAGTGCTTTTGCAGTTTGTGTGTTTTTTTTTTGCCAAAATAAATAAAATATTTCTCCAGTATAAACATGGAATTTAATTTTCTTCACATGTTGATATCAACAATTCCTGAATATCCATAATGAGCATTGTGACACAATATAACTTACTTTTTGATTGACGAGAAAAATTTGTCTTTAAATTCCAGGTAACCGCGACAGCTATTCAAGAAATTTTAAGGTCATCATGTGAATAAAATTAAATTCTATGTCTATACTGAAGAAATATTTGAACTATTTTGGTCAAAAAAAAAGGTTTTGCTATTAAAACTACAAAATCACTGGCTTTTCCTCGAGTTCTTTTCTAACTAAACATAACAACTCAACCGCCAACAATATCATGTGCAAACCATAGTGAAAAATTGATACAAACTTAACTTAATATACCACAAACAAATTTATACAAACTTTATCTGAAGAGATTTAAAATAATAAAAATACGGTTCTGTTTAGTGATCCTACATTTAGATTTAAAACTAGTTCAATTTTTATCACCAACAAGTTTGAACTAATGGTCCTTTAAAAAAGTAGTTCATAACCTGATGTGCGCATGCCACCGATATTACGTGACGTAATTACTAAGAGTTAGAAAACACAATACAACAGTGCCTTATTAATGTTGTTCCGAGATAAGCTAATATGAATTTAATATAAATATAATTGTGTTCTTTGAAACAAGCTCAGAATGTTTATTAGTTTTCGTTAGTAATAATGTTTAAGCTGTGTATTTTTATTCACATATTAATTTTTGTATTTTTTTTATTTTGTATCTAATATCTCTATTTTTATGCCCGAGCTAAAATTAAATTTTACCTGAATGGCGTAAGCAGTATGTAAAAGTTTTTACTGTGTAAAAGGGTGACCTGGTGGTCTAGGGGTAAGGTGTCAGGCTTCTGTGCTGGTGGCCGGGTTTCAATCCTAGGTCCCGGCACAGATTTATCTGATTACCAAACCCTTCCTACACCTCTGACAAGACATCTTGTGAATGTGTGGAATGCCAGGCCGCCACCGTGGTTCGGATTCCACGTTAAACTGTAGGTCCTTCATTTCATCTCACAATCACCCTACCATTACACATTAGCGTAAGTGCGTACAAACCGAACGGGTGGTAAGATGCGGTGCTAATAGTAATAATAATAATAATAATAATACTGTGTGAAAGTTTATGAAATGAATTTGTAGCCTAATACAAGGAAAAAATAATAATTTTTTAAGAAGAATTTTAGTCATAATAACACATTTAATAATGAGACTGTATTAATATAATTTTATCCATCCCTTCTGAAAAATTCATATGTATTATAATAAGTTATTAGTATTAAAATACTCTTTTTTTCTGGGCTGTAAGATTTCCAGGTATTGCAGTTTACAGCAATCTACAGTATTTGTCTTAAGATGGACAGGCTGGAGTTTTCCTCGGAGGCAAGGAAGGGTGGAGAGTAGAAGGGTATGATACCTAAGTTTCGGGAATCTTTAGAATAACAAAATATTCTTTAAGGTATATCCTGAATAAATATTCCTCGCCCCCAGTTTACAAAAATACTTGGCAATGATAACACGAGCAATTGCGTCGGATTTCCCCAAAGATATATAAAACGAGAATGTGATATTATATAATCTGAAACATGTAGTAATATTTATTATGTTTAGAAAAAAGGATTGTTGATAGTATCATAGCTGACTTTAATTACATGGTTCAGTAACTTGATAAAAAAAAAGCACTTCCATAAGTTAACTTAACAATTTTGTATACATATATATATATATATATGTATATATATATATATATATATATATATATATATATATATATATATATATATATATATATATATATGTATATATATATATATATATATATATATATATATATGTATATATATATATATATATATATGTATATATATATGTATATATATATATATATATATATATATATATATATGTATATATATATATATATATATATATATATATATATGTATATATATATATATGTATATATATATATATGTATATATATATGTATATATATATGTATATATATATGTATATATATATGTATATATATATGTATATATATATGTATATATATATGTATATATATATATATATATGTATATATATATGTATGTATGTATGTATGTATGTATGTATGTATGTATGTATGTATGTATGTATGACCTTAGTTTTTTTTCAAAGAGCTAGAAAGTTTAAATTTTGTTAAAACTTTAGATTAGCCACTCAAGAGTTGCGTAAACAATAGAGCATAAACTAAACAATATACACTGTTATAGAAACAATAGACACTGTTATAGAAACAATAGACACTGTTATAGAAACATATTATTTTGTTCTGTGAATGTTCAACTCTCCAATTTACAAAGTTTATTTTTAAAAATATGCCTGTAACTCAGAAAATATTGATTTTATAAAATATCGTTTCAATTACAGTTTTTATGGTTTTAAGAGTGTTACAACTTTACAATGATAAGCTATTTAGTATCAAAAATAGAAGTGGAGACGTGAACAAATATGGAAATGTCCGTTGATGTAAAGTATGTTCTAAGCCACTTTCACGAAAAAATTTATATGCACTTTTTTTTTAATGTCAAACAATACCTCAATGCCTAGATATGAATTATAATTGAAATCGTAAGAGACAAATTTGAGAAAATTGATTTATAATTTTTTTTTGCTCATAAGAAAACTACCCTTAATTTTATGGTTGACAGATAATTCAAGATACCTTTGCTTAGGGAAACTTACGAAAAACCAAGTTTTAACCCGATCAATAAAATAGTTTCAGCTCTAGTCGCAGTAGCAGTCCGAAAGACAAATGGCATCTCGAAAAACACTTTTTAAGGTGCAGGGGATCATGGGACATACATCCATCAAAATCTAGAGCTTGATTTTTTATTTTTTTAAGATCACTGTACTTTTTCTCTCCAATACTTTGCGAGAAAGTAAATATAATATAGTAGGATTTTGCTAGAAAGGAACTTATTGAAAATACAAACTTTTCTTATGTTTTGAATTGGTAACACTTGCTTTGTTTTTATAATTGATAAATGATATAACTCCACGGCGGAGGCCTGAAAGTGAGCTACGCCGACCGAGCGGACACCGCATGTTGGCAGATATAGTTCCAATATTTGCTAACAGAACTTGTAATGTGATCAGCACGATAAAGCTTCAATCTATTAATCTCATTTTTCCAGACCAGTGATGCCACTTATTTATTCAAGTAGTTCATCAAATGTCCTCACGAGTGTGAGCTGACCCCACCTTAGATCCACTGCTGCACCGGGGATTGAACCCGGGACTTCTGGATATGTAGCCAGGAACTCTGACCGCTACGCTATACCACAGAGGCTTTATAGCTATCACTCGTGGCGGTTTCAGATATCTTGACTTGACGTATGAACATGGTTTTAATAGTATTTTTATAAATGCCATTTAAGTTTATTCATATCAAAATCGGACTTTACAGTAAATTTATTAGAGTGTTTACTCTAATGTGTATAGACAGTATTGCTGGCCTCGCGGTCTAAACGTCGGGCTCATCTAGTCCAGTTTAACGATGATGGTAGGATAAGTGTTTCAAACCCAGCTCCGTGTACTAAATGGCTGTTTTTATAAGGTGGTTTCTTTACTCTAACTATACGCAAATGCAGGTACATTTCCCTCATCCTAGCTTACTCATAGTCCGACGCCTTAGTTAATTCGGTAGCTTGTCTGTCTGCTGAGCTGAGAGTCTCTGGTTTGATTCTAGACATATCCGACAAATGTATCATTGGTGGAATGTGGGTTTACCCTTTCATAGTGATGAATTAACGGCTGGGGGGCTGGATGTTGTGTCTGTTCTAGATTTAAGTTGGTTTATAAGTCGTGAGCTCATGTAATCTCTCAGTTAAATACCTAAAGTGAATTGAAAATAAATACTTTAATCATCCTTGTCCTATATAAGCTTGGATATTTTTAGAATTTTTTTTTAGCATCACGTCTTACTACCCGTTCAGGTTGTACGCATATGTACTAATTACGCTAATGAGTTAGGGAAGATGAGGGTTGAATTTTGAAGAAGTGTACCCACATTTGCATGGAGAGATTGGAAAAAACAATTTATGAAAAAAATTCAATACATCCGATTAAGATTCGAAACCCGATCTCCCTGTCAGCAGCACCACGGGAATGACGCCTTAGACCATTCAGCCACTGAAGCAGGTCCGGACATATTTATGTATATAGTTGTATCTTATACCAGAATATTACATGTTTATATGATCTAAAACTCCCTTTCTGCCATAATCCTACTCTAGTTGATATTCAGCGCCGAGACTAGCATGCACGACTGAGAACAAAGATAGAGGTTGAAGAATTGTTACGGCTCCTCTGGCTCAATCGATCAATCAACTTCCCCTCTAGTCTGTCATGAAACTACAACACCCTCACATTCATTGACGATCCTTGACACACTTTCAACCCTCTTCTACGACATTCCCCCACCCCTTCAAGACCACCGTAAGGGTAGTAAGGGCAACCTCACCGTAACATTAGATTGTATCCGTGGCTGAATCGGTAGTGGTACAAACTATATACCAGCAGCATCGGTGGTTGCATTGTTTCAGGCGTTTCGCTTATGTTGGACTTAACTGCCGGTAACGTGGAGATGAGAGTTAGAATACTAGTCAGCTGAACTCAGGGTGTTTATTCCTACAGGTTTCCAACTCTACTTCTACGCAAATGGGTGTACATTTCATTGAAGATACTGCCTCTCACTTATACTTTATTAACGTGATTAATGTAAAAAAAAGTTATAAGCTTATAAATTTGGCCTACAATTATTTTTTTAGCACCTCGTCTTACTACCCGTCTGGGTTGTATTCTACCATAACATTACCAGCTCCAGTGGACGCCTGATCTAAAGGAACTACTCTTGCAGTAGACTAGAACTGCTGAAGACTGGAATATCAAGGTTCAAATCTCGGTCGTATGTACTAAAGGAGATTTTCCTAAATGTTATTACACTCTCTCTCTACTAAAATGCGGGTGCACTTCCTATAAACATAACCTTTCTAATCCCTAACACCATTAGTATAGTTAGTACATAAGCGTATAACCCTAACGGGTAGTAAGATGTGATGCTGGAAGAAAAAACATAGAATTCATTGATAAGCGCATGTAGTGTTATGATTTGCTTGTATGTATATAAAAGTATTAAAGAATATTTCTGTTAGAAGTTAAATAAATTAATTCTATTTATATTAAATAAATTATAATATTGTATACATAAAAGCAATGTACAGTTCACTTGTTCATGACCAACATATACTAATTGGGAACACTAGTTTAACTAGGAATATCCTCTGTTTCAAAATAAACGGGATGTCAGAGTTTATAGGTGCAAAATCCTCTATCGATAATAAACATGCATTACCTTGAGTTAAGCCTGTTAAAATTGTTGCATGGATTACGTATCTTTAAACAATTTTGTCACTTCTAGAAAGTTCCTGTCCCTAGGGCTTGTTTAGTATCTAAGTACCCAATGAGCATTATTATATCGCAAATTTTTAAACTTGTTCGGCGGTATTTCAAAGCGCGTCAAACTTTTTAGAATCTGTACTGGTTTATTTCCATTTTACCACCCATCCTTACGGTCGACTGAGTTCAAACTAATGTAATAATGGATCTCTCCTTATAAAATACTAATTATCTCATTTATTTGAGCAACTTTCTTATATCGCCAAAACAAAATAGTTATTGGAAATATAATTAACTATCAGCATATTTCCAAATGTTTCCTAAGCTATCAAGCCACGTGTCAATATTTACTCTGACACTTCTAAGATATTTTCTTTCAATCTGTATTTTTTTCAGTTTTCCATCATTCAATTGCATTAGCCAATGACGAATTTACTGACAGTTTCCTATAAATTATTGTTTAACTTGATAATTTTAAAATTCCATCCACAGCTGAGAGTATTTACACTTGTCTGGACATTTTCTGTCCCATGAGAATGCGAAAGAGTTGGCCTGAAGTCACTCCTCGTCAGTAAATATTTTCTGCCAAATGGGAAATTATTATTCATTATGACCTATTCTGTAACAAATAATTGACTCCATCTACTAGATGGCGCAGAACCATGGTTGACTCATCTCACAGTTTGACCTCTGATTCTGGATGCATCATTCAATACTATCCAAAAGCAAGATTTTATGTGGAGTTCAACGTCAAATACATGCTCACTACCAACAGTTTCTTTCATGTCAGAAATATCTCTGATGATTTCCGAAAAATGATGTGGAAGCTTTCTCTAGTTGAATTCTTCCAACATTATCACTTGTAGGTTCGTTTTGTACATCTTGAAGAGCCCAATTTTTACAATTATAACTATCGCATTTCTTGGAAAAGTCTTCCGTGAAGATACCAGAAAGTTTCTTACAAATTCTTAAGCTCAGCTATTGAACCAAATATACAAAATTAAGGGAAAGTTCTGCCTGAAAGGATATGGCATCTTCCCTAAATCGACACTTCTTTCTGTAAATGTATCTTCTCCTGATCTTCATTTTCCAGGCACCTTTTAATTCGAGTAGGGCCTACATGAAATGTATAGGAAATAAAGTTCAAATATAATAAGAACATGAACTATTGCGGATTTATTTTTAACAAATCGATCCAACCATCCATCCATACAAACATTATAAACTAGAGGCAACGACTATCGGGCCTTAAGTGTTGGCATCCGAGGCCGTATAAGGGAAACCCCAGTAAAATAACAGAATTCAAGTGTAAAATTTTCACTATGGGTTTGAATCTTTTTTTTTTATTTGAGCCGAACATTTAACTTTGTTTAAATAGAATCTTGCCCATATTTTTATAATGACGATGTAAAATAGGAATACAGTAATTGTAAAGGTACAGATAATATTATTTAAATATTTACTACAGAGTTCTTTATTTTGGAAATAGAACATCGGCTACAAAGCAAGAACAAGTGAAAATAGATCATCAAATGGATTATATTATAAATTCAGTAAGTGTTTTATATTGGATACGTACCAGTTTGTTTATTTTAAAACGCACTTGTTAACAATGGGTTGGATAATACGGAGGGCTGGATGGATAATAGAGAGAGACATATAATACGGAGGGCCGGATAATACGGATGGCCGGATAGTCACGGCTCTAATGTACTTACGATTCTGAAAACTTCGCGGAAACTAGCGGGCATTTACGTCATCCACAAGAGCCTAATTTGCTATTTATTTCTGAAACTCGAAGCGTTTCAACTTGACATGTTGGGCCGTATAGAGCGTACTCAGGAGGCCGCGAGTGGCCCACCGCCACGGGTTGGAAACGCCTGGTCTAAGCTAAGGAATCTCTTGTAATAGACTGGACTATCGATGGCGAGGATATCGGGGTTAGAATCCCACTTGGGTGTACCGAGGTTAGTTTCTGATAAATGGGTTTCAGATCTTCCNCGCTGTGCTTATAAAAAAATAAAGCTTAAACAGATAGGTCGTGTTAGTCTTATAATTAATCTAAATCTTGAGGAAGTAAATGTGGGTTGTCGTAGATTAATTGATTTTGATAGCCTATTAAACACATTTGATGTCAAATTTGAGACATCTGCCTCCCCCCCTCCCCCCAGCCCACACGCCCACCCTTTTCCCCCACGTCTACCAACCGACCCACACAGTAATAAAACACTCTGTAGTATTTTATTCTTCTTCTTTTAATTCCATTTAGCCCGTGACATGAGAATTCCAAGTTATTTGTTTGAATTTATTTCCATTTACCAGAGTTCACAAGGTCAGTAATATTTGACAGGGATTAATAGGCATTTGCTTCTTCTACAGTCCGGACCAAAATGATATTCATAAAAAAAAGGCAATGAAGGTGTTTTTTTATCAACACACTGGTGTTAAACAAAACACGGACGATTATATAAATATATATAATATATATCTCTAATTTAATATTTCTAATAAGATTTCTGTTTATTTTGTAAAGAGTAATAATAATTGATAGTAAGGTTATATCTCTTTGTTTATTAATTTTATTGCCTTCTATATACGATTTAGTTTTTCTTCTATGACGACGACACGTTTCAGGGATCATCTCACTAAAAAAAAAATTCCATATAAAACCGTAAAATTTCACAAAATTTCCCATTTCAATTTGAAATATTAAATACAAATAAGACTTGAAGCTTGTGAAAAATTCACCGAAACATGTGGTCATAGAAGAAAAACTAAAGCCTATATAAAATAAGAAGAAGGGAATAAAATTAATTAACAAGAAGATATAACCTTGCTATCAGTTATAATTTAATAGAATAAAACTCTTATTAAATAACTCCAGTGGTTTGCCGTGTTAGTTATATTGATTTATAATATAATAGATTATAATTATAATATAATTAATATATAAGGATAGTAAATATAATTAATATATAAATAAATCTATATGTATATATATTTATAAGTATATATTTATATATACATTACCCGCCTCGGTGGCGTAGTTGGCTAACACGCTAGTCGTGTTAAGCTAGACTGTTGAGAACGGGGAGATCGTGGTTCGAATCTCGGTCGGGTGAACTGGGGGTGGTTTTTCCTAAATGGTTTTCCAATATCCCTCCACGTAAATGCGGGTTCACTTCCTCTAATTCAACCTTCCCAATTCCTAATCCATTAGCGTAATTAGTACTTAAAGCGTATAACCCGAACGGATAGCAAGACGCGGTGGTAAATAATAATAATATATATATACATTAAACATATAATGAATATATTCTCTAAAATACATGGTACATAGAACGCAAAACACGTATTTTGTTTACTTTATAACAAACAAATTAAAACTATACTCCATTCACGGTAGGAATTACTCTGTGAAAGGTCTTTTTTCCTACCAATATCCTACTATATAATAGATTTCTGGTACGGAAAAAGGCCTCTCAGAAAACAATTCCTACAGTGAATGGACTTGATTTTGACTTTTTTTTTAAATGAAGGTTTATATGTAAAGTTCGTGAATTGGAAGGCATTCAATATAGGTTCATATTATAAAAACGCGAGATTGAAATCCCACGTTACAGATTGATTTACCAAGGTGAATCTATTGAAATATAAGAAAAATATAAACTTTTTCTTTTATCGTCGTTACTTGGTAAGCATCCTTCAGGTTTTTTTTTTCAAAGCCACCGTTTCCCTCTCCCCCTTTCACTCATCCGCCCCCTACACCATCCTTCTCAGGACTCAAATGGGAACTCCCCTTTCTCTTTGTCAAATATTTTTCACACAATACCAAGAAGTTATTTGTCAGAAAATAATATCTCAACAATCCAAATTGAAAATGAAAATATAAATGGGCATTGCAAGATTTAGGACAATTTTCTTTTTCTTTTAACGAAAAAGTATTTTTAATATAGTTATATTTTTACTAATATATTTTATACAAGTGTATACAAAGGTTTAGGTCTTTAGGATCTTGTTGTTGTTACAGAGACGGTCCAAGGTAAATTTTGCCCCCGGATTGGATTGCTTTTTGGTGCCTAACTATTTAACCGGGTGACGGAAATGAAATATGTAAATATTCCCTAATCACAACGAATCCAAGCCTAACGTAGTCTGGGCATAGTAGGGAAATAATCTGAAGGGAGACTCCACAATAATTTATAACCATACTCTAAACGATTCAATGCGAGATTGTACGAAAACGGTTAGAATTACAAAGAAAACTATTAGGATAAGTTTTGTAGCCAATGTTATCCCATTTATTTTTTATATTAACATATGTTTTGCAATTATTTTGTAAACCATTCATTATATCAAAGTATAAGTTTTATGTTGCTATTTTTCCAGTATGGTGGATGCAAAATGGCTTTATAATAGTGGGTAAGTTAGGTAGGGAGTATTATTATATCATGCCCAGGTTACTTAAAGCTATATCAGTACTCTGTTTAGGTGCCTCCCTTGGGGCAAGTTGGTTCGCCCGGTACTAAAGTTGCCTCTTAGTAGTAATTAAAATTAGGAAAGTATTTGAAAGCCTAGGTCCGAAAACCAACTCACACAGAGTTACAACCAACTGTGTCTTTCGGTAGTAACTAAAATTTGTATACAAAATTAAATATTATTCGGGTATGTATGGCATAGATATTTTACCTTATCAATATACAAAAAATGTATTTTATATGTTGTCCTTCCCTTTATACACAAATTTCACATCTTAAAATCCAGATTGTTGCGTGCTCTTTGAAACAATCCTGGTTTCATCAGAATTGTTCGACAACCATTTTCAACTCGTTTTTGTAAGTGTGAAAAATCATTGATTTGAATACGAATACTAAACTTCTTAAGTTCTCCCATAAAAGGGGCGAAAAAATCCTTGCTAAAGGACCTCCTTTACTTCTTCAACTGCATTGCTCCCCCGATTACTGGGATTAGTTTAAGAGGCCTGTGTATTAGTCTCCAATAGGCCTAAATGAGTTATCAGATTTACAACAGGAGGGTGTTGAAAACAGTTGTTACATAGAATTCTTATTTTTTAAATTTCAAAAGTAAACATATTTAAAAGGTGAAATTATCTCGATATAGGGCTATCTATATTTTTTCTGGCAATATTTAAATCAGGGCTGCCAACATTTCACATGAAAAATATTTGAAAACAGGAGTTTCATATAAATATATATGTATATTTATATTTTAGCACTGCGTATTACCATTCTGGTTATACTCTTGTCTACTAGTTACACTAATCATTTTAGGTATTGGGAAGGCTATATTTAGAGGAAGTGTAAATGCGTTTGCGTGGAGGGAGAGTGGAAAACCAATTTAGGAAAACCTTAGTACACCTGACCGAGATTTGAACCTCAAGCTCCCGTCATCGGCAGTCTAGTCTACTGTGAGAGTAGCGCGTTAGACCATGTGGTCACTGAAGTTTCATGTAATATATATATATATATATATCCACACCACGGATTACTACCCATTTGGGCCATAAACATAAGTATCAATTACGCTTATGTGTTAGGGATGAGTAAGCTTGAATTCAGACGAAGTGTCCCACATTTGCGTGGAGGTAAAGGGGAGGGGAGGGACATTCAGAGAAAACCAACCTCAGTACATCTGACCGGGATTTGAATCCTGATCACCTCGTAACCAGCTGTGACATCTTACACTCTGAGGTTGGTAACCCTGTCATCAACCACCACAACGTGGTGAATCGGCCACAAAATTGTGGTGATGTCGAGTTTGCTGGCTCTACATTTTCCCCTGACGAGGCGTGCTGGTATTAGTTTGGTGTTTATGTGCTGTGATCTCAGATATTCAGCCAATGTTTCTGAAACTCTTCAGACAAAATTATGTTAAAATTCGCAATAAATTGTCTTACATATTCAATATGAACAAAGAGTGCCTTAAGGCATCATTAAAAACATAGATCCAGTCTTACTTCAACAAATAGAGGCGAGTTTTTTTTAGCAGGATTATTTTAATCGCTGTGAAGTTCCAGAACTGCCATTTCTTTTAGAAATACACCCGTGTGTGGCTTTATCCCTTACAGTAGGCGGCCCTTAAGAGATAAGGCTCGAATTTACGGATGAGTTACGACAACAGTTTGGAGTGCCTTTTTTTTTTTNTTTAACGTTTTGGTTCCCTTATCCCTCTCCAATGAGGGTTGTTTGTTTGCACGCTTAAGGCAGTAAGTAAAGTTTGAGCCGCAAAGAGAGACAAACCCTCTGTCGTCAAAGTTCGAAACTAGCAGACATCGATCATTTAGCTTTATCATTACCAACTTTATTTGCAAGCATAAAATTAAGGGTAGTTTGGTGTTTCTTATAATCTTGTTAAGAAGATTAATATTACAATTCATGTGTAGAATACATCATTTGAATAAATTGTAGTATTTGTAACGACACTGATTTGGACCCTTCTCATATATTTAAAAATCATGGATGAAGTGCATTTTTCTTTAAAATATGGTATGTAAGATACCCTTTCAATACTTCATCCATATAGAATCACGTGCTTTTCAGAAATAACGTCACAGGAGTCCACAATTTAAACTTATTTTTTCTTTCAAAAGTCAACTCCGCAGTATTTATTAAAAAAAGCAAGTGACGCTAGCTCCACCCAATAGGAAGCTATTCATCTTAACACCTGTCGCCAGGACTCTTTCTATTAGTTGGTTCTGACACTGGTCACGAAAGGTCCAAGGGGCAATGGGTAGGTCATATAAAAGCTGCTTGTGCGTATGAACAGACGGAGAATGCCAATACAAATTAATTGTGCCGGTAGCATATTATAGCAGTAGCAGTAATTCACAGGGCCACTAACTGAAATATGTAGTTCAACTAAGTTGTATCATATAAGATTATATCTTCAGTGCCGAAGTTAAAATAACTTTAATAAATCTTGTGTAACATTAAAGGTCTTATTTATTCAGTTAAAATATCACATAATTTTCCTATCAATATAATTGGCGGTCGATCACGGGGATATAAAAACCAATTATATCATCAAAATACCGTACCGCTGTAATTAATGCTCGATCATGGGCCAATTATCAGCTGATTAAACGGTATCACTATAATCGGCGCCCATCGCCAATTCGTAATGTTTTAATCGACGCAAAACGCGGACCGATATATGATATATATATATATATATATATATATATATTGTTACTTTAACTGTAAGGTTAAGGTGGGACGTTAAGGATACGTGATCAAAAAACAGTGTTTTTGCAGTTTTTATGACAACACTTTTTTTTTGCTAAGATAAATAAAATATTACTCCATCCCAAACGTAGAGTTTAATTTTCTTCCCACGGTGATATCAACAGTTATTGAATATCTGACGAGTATGTTCTGGAATTTAATGACAACTTTTTCTCTCCATTTAAAAAGTTTGTTAGATAATGTCATGAGAGATATTCAAGAAATGTTGATATCAACATGTGTAGAAAATTATATTGTATGTTTGTACTGGATAAAATATCTGGGTTTTTTTTCAGGGACAAAAAATTTTTTTCCATAAAAACAGCAAAAACACTTTTTTATTCCCTCGCACGCCTTTTCATTCCACCTTAACAGTGGAATATTAAAATGATGGCTCACGCATGCGCAATAGGAGGATGTTATTTTTTAAGAAGGAGGGGATGGAACGGTTAAAGATAAATCCAGTACAATTATATTCAGATATTTTTTTTAGCACTCCATCTTACTGCCGGTTCGGGTTATACATATAATTACTAATCACACTAATGTGACTAATGTTAGAGATAAGGAAGATTGAATTTAGAGAAAGTCTACCCGTGTTTACGTAACGAGAGAGTTGAAAACCATTTTGTAAAAGTCGCCCTTAATACACTGGAATGGAATTTAACCCCTGACCTCCCCATCATTGGAAGTACATTCTATTGCTAGAGTGACACCTTAGACTATTCTACCGGTGAAGTGGGCTAGAGACTGGATTTGCACTCTCTATTTCCACGCAAATTAGGGTATAATTCCTCTAAATCCTACCCTTATCCTCTTCACACCATTAAACCAGTTTAATTCGGATAACCCAGATGAGTATTAAGATGCGATTGTATAATAAAAAAAATGAAGTTGTTTGATTTCTTAGTTTTTCTTTGTTAGATTTCTCATGAACTGGCCAGACATTCCAACTTTGGAGTTTTTGGGAGGACATAATATAATTATTAATCTGCCCCTCACTAATTATTACTTTTAAAAAATAAATGGAACCCAAGCTTCCATTAGCTATTAAACACGTGGTTTCATGTTCAAATACTCTGTTTCATCTGAACAGTAATATTATAAATTCAAGATTTCCTTTGCGCCCCAAATTCTAATTTTCTCAATAATTTGTTAGGCCCACTTGCAAAAATAACCAGCTTTATGGTCAGAGCACCCGGTTGCTGACCGCAAGATCCTGGGTTCGATTCCCAGCTGGTACAAGGTAGTTTTTCTCGAAAGGGGAATAGTTCCCATGTCCACCAGGATCTGGTCATTTAGGCTCAAATTAAGTTAAGATCTTAATTGGCTCCACCACGTCATACTCACTATCACCCTCATACTCACCATCACCACCATACTCACCATCACCACCATACTCACCATCACCACCATACTCACTATCACCATCACCTCATCAGGAAATAGAAAGATCCTCCACGGAAAGGCTGTACTATTAGTACATTAGTACGTGCTTGTCTTTACACAAAGTGAGTTACAGATTTATGTAACACAGACATTCCGTTATTAATATTACTTGTAAGAATATTATTCATTATGTGTGAAATAATTAACACTTAATTTAAACGAACACTGACCTTACCTAATACGATCTTTTCTCTTTCTTAACTACCTAATAAAAAACCTGTCTAAAGCGTTTGTTCAAAATATATTTGTGTGTGACAAAGCCACAAAATAGTGACGGTACAGTCCCTGGTCTCCAATTGACTGCACAGTCCCTAGTCTCCAGTCGACTGCACAGTCCCTAGTCTCCAGTCGACGGTACAGTCCCTGGTCTCCAATTGACTGCACAGTCCCTAGTCTCCAGTCGACGGTACAGTCCCTGATCTCCAATTGAAATTATCCTCGACACTACAGAATCCCTAGTACGACTTCTGAGAGGTCACGTGTATCTTGCGATGCATCGTAAAGAGAAGTTGTTTCTTCCTGGAAATACCGTCCTTGGGGGAGACCCCAGTGAGTCTCGGTTTCAAGGTCAGGGCAATGCTGGAGAAGTCGTAACCAACGTTTAAAAGGGGGGCGAGGGTTAGGGGGGGGGGGGAATAAACCTGGCGGGACCGGT